>WBNH01006575.1:0-35780 GCA_013401255.1 Urocolius indicus | reverse complement strand
TTTTTTTTTTTTAATGAAGACAATTTTGCATCATGTCTGTAATCCCCCTAAAGATTTCTCTGGTCAATGAAGAAATAACAGGATTTGTATAAACCAAAGCAGACCAGCCTAAAGTACCTATATCCTAAAACTGACCTAACCTATAAAGCTTTGAGTTATGATGTCATTTTCCACCAGGGAGCACTGCAAAGTCTCCCTGCCCTTTTGCATCCCTTAAGAAAGGACTGAGCTATCCAATTGTTCAGAAGGAAAAACTGAATACAGACTAAAGACCTAAAATGTAACCAAGAATGTAAATTTCTTCTGGATTTATCATGTAAATGAACACCAGTTAAACATAGTTATTTTTAAAAATATTCTGTTTTTTACCGTAAAAGACAAATGAGAAACCATTCCAGTCTGGTTTTGAGGATTTGACTGACAATTTCTAAGTGACCTCTCTGCTCATATGTGTGTTTTGCAGCAGTGGGAGGAGAGGGAAAAGGAAAGCTACTCGAGAGAGTTTGAGAGATGTGATGAGAACCTAGAGGGGAAGGCACAGAGAAGAGTAATATTGACCCAACTGTCAACTTTTTAATCAGCTTGATTTTTTTTCTTTTCCCTCCTTCCAGTGCACCCGTTTCTCAGTAAAGTAAGGAGAGAAGGAATAAAATTATTTTCCAGAGTCATGTAGGTATTTCTAGCATAATGGAGAGAAAAGGCAAAGCAGGTTGTTTCCACCCCCATCTCAGGTGAAGACAACATGATGGGTGGGAGAGTGTCTCAGCTCACAGAGCATGGCTATCTCAGGGCTCTGATAATGATTACTGATATGATAATATTTTCAGAGTAATGCTAACATTTTCTTGGAGCTGCTGTTGGATGTCTGTATGGGAAAAAACTGCCATTTCTGGGGGCTGTGTTTTGCCTGTCTAATGGCTGCATTGCTCTGTATTTGCTTCTGCATCCCAGCTCGTGGCAATTAAATTCTCAGAGATGATGATTGCCTCTTCAAAGGTGGAAGAAGTGGGGAGACAACAAGTACTTATACCACAGTGAACAGTAAACATCCTATGTGTGATACAGGTAGCTAATTTACATAAAAAAACTTGGCCTGACTTCAGTCCTGGTGTAAACCACAAGTGTCACTTCTGAGTAGATGTTTATTTGCCATGTCCTGTGGTCTGGTGGCCATTTGGACAGCTGGGGATTCCAGGGTTCACCACATGGTGAGGTGCCTGAGCAAAAATGCATTCTGCTGTGAATGCAAATGGTGTGGCACATCTGAACTCCATAAAATGAGAATGCTTGCTTAACTATCTTGACTTAAAATGTCTATACCTGTTGATTTTTATTGAAAAAAAAAATATTTCTCGAATTTCTCACTCCTTAGGAGTGACTAGTACTTTGCCTTTGCAGACTGTCAGCCTTGTACTCCAAGATCCCCATATCTGCAGTTCTAAAGATGCAAAGCAGAGAGTGGACAGCCATTCCTGATAGGGCAGGGCACCAGTGCTAATCCTGTAAATCCACAGCGGGCGTCTCCTGTGCATAGAAACCTGATCTTAGCTCTTAGATCCTCCTTGGCATTGCTGTGATATTTGTGTAATTCCTACTTCTTTAAACATGAGGGGTTTACATTGTCACGTTTAAAGAAAACTGCATGAATTAGCCTTCTAAATATTTATTCCTGCGTCAGCATCTTACTCTGGGATACTGAAGAAAATAGGGCAAATTATTATCTTTTTGACACTGTATGGTATAAAGCAAATGTAATTCCAGAGCCTTCCTTAAGCTTCTGGAATGCTTAACTGTCTTCCCATTTTGTGGTTAAAGGCAAAACCAAGTCTTGTACTTGAGAGCAGTGCATTTGGGAGCTACGTGAAATGCCTGTCCCCAGCTACTTCCATTGGTGGAGGCCAAACTGCTGTGTGAGGGGAGGGGAAACTGGAGAGAGAAAATTGGCCGAATAAGGTGATAATACTTAGAGTTACATCTAATCAGAGTTTGTTTCCTGTAGATGCTTCCAGAGGTTTTACATAGCAAGAACAAATGCAAATGCATTTTGGAATATGTTGGTGGATACAGCTCAATGCTCACAGTCCATGAACTAAAACAAAAAAATATAATTGAAGGGATTGAAGTTTTGGAGTTTCTTCCCCCAAACTTTCAGAGTTGTTTGCTACTGAGTAAGTGTTAATACCAAGCTGTAGAATGATAGAGTTGCACTTTACTGAGTGGAGTTAGTTGTGCTGGAGTAACTGTATATAGATGTTTCTTTTCTGCAGTCTTCTTCCAGAAGTTTCTTCACCTCTTGTACCTTCAAAAACCTGACAGCCAGTGAAACAGTAAGATTTTGATCTATAGCACACAGATTTGTGACTAATCATAAAAAAGTTTTCAAAACATTGAAGTGAAAATGTTCTTTCTGCTGTTTGTCCTCCAGAGTGAGACTGGAGAGGAAAATTCCCAGCTCTGTTCTTGACAAGGTTAGTCGTGTGGCTTTCTGTTGTCGGGTTCTGGTTTGTTTGTAGTCCATGTAGTCAAGTACATGGATTAGAGTTTTTAAAAATACTTTTAAACATGTAAAGTTTGCAGTGCATTGTGTTTTGGGTTTTTTAAAAACGACATTTTAGCTCTGGAGGTTACAGCTGGCGTGGAGCTGGTTGGTACTCTCACTTTGGGTAATACTGTTGCAAGAGAGGAGACAAGATATCTGTGTTAAGCTTATTTTTCTTGTGGCACAATCTTAGATCTGGAGAACATGCTTTAGACAGGTCAGCTAGTCAATGAAAAGCTGGAGTATAGTTGTGTTTTTGATGGCAGTTTGGTGACAGTGATGGGAGAAAACTCCATGTAGTCCCCAGACAGTCTGTCTGTTGACTCATTGGTTTTTTTCCTTTTAGCAGCTTTGACTTGGTGTTTTTCTTTCGTCTTTCCCCACTGCCCTCACACCACACCCTCACTGCCACTCCACCCAGTAATGTTTTCCTAAATCATCTTTGCTGCTTTTTAAACCTTTCTGAAAATTGTGAGCATAGAGAACAGACTCTTCCCTCTTTCTTTGCAACAGGCTTTCATATATTTGAAAAACACCATCATGACCCTTACTTTCTCTTTGTTTGGCTGAACTCCAGTTTATTCTGTTTCTTCTTTATTTTTTCTCCCAGATGTCATGTTTTTCTAATTTTGTGATGTTCCTATTGCTTTTGCTTGGATTCTTTCCAGTCAATCTTTTCTGAAATTTGCTTAGGACTGGATGCAGCGTTGTGCTGGAAGCTTTATCAGCCACGGGTAGAACAGAACTGTTACTTCACGATTCTCACATATGTTCCTATATGGTATTTGCCTCTTTCTCAACAAAGAATTTTCCAGTTTCTAAAACTTGCTTTGAATTCAGTCCTCCAGCAAGCTAGCAGCTTTGTTATCAACGTGCCTAGGTGTAATGAATGACATTTTCTCCTTTGTTATCTAGATCAGTAGTTATTAGGATAGTATGGGACCAGGACAGACCTCGACAGAGAATATTCAGTATGTCAGACTATTTCATGATCCTTTTCATTTTTTCTCTGAACAAATGGTAAGTCAATGCATTTATCTGGTTGCTTTCAAATCTACTGTAAGGAGACTGCATTAAAAACTGTATGACAAAATTTTCTTAACTTTTTATAAGAATGTGGTTTGAATTTTTTTTTTAGTTTTACTAATGTCAAGATTCAGTGTCAACTTCTATGGTCCTAAATTATGTTATTCTGTAATGATAGGAAACTGAGCTGATTTGACCTGGCTTAACTATGAACAGTCAGTTTTTGTTGAGTTGAATCTTTTACTTTTGTGGATGCTGGCAGATGAGCCTAATCCACATGTAAATAAGCAACAAGTATCCTTCTTCAGGTTCTCCAGTCATTTCCTTTCCCATTTCTTTAGGGATATCTGTATTTGCCATTTTCTGGCCTGATGTTTCTCTTATTCCACAGCTATAAAATAATGATTTATAGAAGGAGTTTTTGGTATTTTTGGTGTCTCTTACTTCACTTTCACTTATTTTGGTATTGCTATAATTGTCTTCAGGCTATTGCTTGTTTAGTGGAGTATGGATGAATGGACTTTACTTGACCTCTTCAGCTAGCAAGGGAAAAGGAACTACCTGTTGCATGGTTTTGGTCACAGAAACAGTAAAACTTGAACATCTTGGGTCTGAGGATTAACTGGAGGCCAATTGAAAACTGGAGATGAGAGAGAACAGTCAGTGGCAGAAAGCTCTCTGCATATACAAAGGTGAGTTCTTTAATCCAGAATCAACCAATTGAAACTGTTAATGGCAAATGCCAAAAGTTTGAATCTTCAGCTAGTTTTGCCAGATTTGACTTTGAGAGCATCATTTAATTGGTGCCTCTGATCATCTCAGCTACAGCTCAGAAACCATGTAAGGTTTTACATATGGTGCTTCTGGACTTTTTCACTGAGAAGGTTGTTAAACACTGGAACAGTCAGCCCATGGAGGTGGTGGAGTCCCTATCCCTAGAGATATTTAAAAGCTGTGTAGATGAGGTGCTGAGGGACACATGGTTTAGTGGTGAGCTTGGAAATGTTAATTTAATGGTTGGATCTGATAATTTTCCAACCTGGTCTTTTCCAACCAAAGTAATTCAGTGATTTTGCTGCTGAGACTAGAACAGTTTAAAATAGAGTACTGAAATATACCAATGAACCCAAAATGGCTAGATAATCATATGATAAACTAGAGGCTTGGTCCTGTGTCACCAACAGATCTAGAAGCATGTTGAATAAAGCAATGTTTGCAGAGCAGAGACAGTGAACAATGCTAATACTGTTCACAAAATAAGAACCCTTCTGGAAAGGAACACAGAGTTTCAAGAACAGATGGTCTAGTGGTAATAGAGACTAACAAATTTTTGTTGGCTGGCAGCCATCTTTCAGGTTAGGATGTTGTCTTGAAAGCTCTTTCATAGAGTTGACTTCATTTCTGCAAAGTACTTGCTAAAAGGGCAGAGTAAATTCCTCACAGAAATTTGTTCTTTCTGGTCTGACTGAAAAGAGCTTGTGATAAAAGCACAAGGTAAGTTGCAGTAAGCTCAGGGAGGCAGGTAGGCTTTGGAGCAGCCAATGACTATTTTAGGTTTTCTTCTGCTGTGGAGTTAGCATGCTGCAGGACAGTTGTCAGCCCTTTTGATGGAAGGTGGGAAGACTGACTTGGAAGCATGCATAAGTCTTGCTTTGATTGTCTCATTTCTTCTGCAGAGGCAGCATATTGTTTGTGAGATGGAGCTTATATAATCCTCCTTCTCTGTGTGTGTAAAAACATTTAACACAAGGCCTTTGGTTTCTTGACCAGTTAAAATTTGTCCATATAGTATATATGCAGTGTGGAAGGGGATGCAAGAGGGATAAGTTACTGGATGCACTCCAGATTTCTTCTCTCCTCCAGTGCCCTGAAACTTGTACAGACTCATAACAAGCAAAATGGAAGTGAAATAATCCCATTCTGATTTTTCTATCTGTGTCCTACCCCGGTGAGAGTAAACTGACCATCTCTTTAATTTATCTGTGATGTTGTAACGCTTACTCTTTCCTTGCTGGATTGATTTTCTTGTTGCACAGTAGCTGGTAGAGAGGCTTTAAATGCAGAATTAGCATACAAGCCTGTGCCTTTTTTTGTCTGACTGTTAGTGTTTAAAGTCTTTCAAGTCACCCACTAAAGACAACACAGAAGAACAAAAGTCGTCCTGGTTATGTGGCATGTATGTTCTTGTTTAATATCGGAATTCCTGGTATGGCCAGGGCTGCATGCCAGCTTTGGCAGTACAGGGCACAGTTCAGATACTTAAGTACTGTACTAAAAATAACAGGACTATTTTAGACTGGGACCCAATTAGGGAGAGAGTAACTTGTTGCTCTGCAATCAGTGATCAGAAGTAGCAGGCAGGCTGCAATGTGCAAGTAAACTAGACTGTTTTGCTTGCAGAGTTGCCAGCTCTGCTGCTCCCTCACTGTGTTCCTTATCTAAGGAACCTCTTTTCCAGAGGTTAAAAAACAAATTTAAATCCTCCTCTTAATGCAGATTTTGTGTGCCTTAGTTCAGATTGTGATATTGCAGTGTTTAATAGCATTACAGCTCATAATCCTTCACTGGTGGCTTGGGAAGTTCCTAGAAGGCAGGGAATGGGAGGTGAGGAGCAGTGTGATGCCCTCCTCGTTGCAATGAGCAAGCTTCTGCCTACCCTGTAAAAGTGCAGTGAAGCTGAATCTTGTCAGCCAAGGATCAGAGAGGGACTGGTTCGAAGGTAGTCACTTTTCTTCTAGTTTGGAGGAGAAAGGAGTGTGGTTCTTGAAATGTGCTTCTGCTTTCTTTCCTATGTCAAGAAGTACAGTGAAAATAACTTGTATGTTTAAGTGCCTGAAATAAGGCATTATTTTACATTTTGGTAGTTTCTCGCAGATGGTTTTGTTTTAGATGCTGCTGCTTGCTGCCACTGTCTATTAGATCACTCAAATTTCAGTGAAATTAGTTAGAAGAATCTGAATGTCTCTGTGTACAGGACATGTGGGGAAGGAGGGAGTGTGCTCTAGTATCCTAATCTTCTGGTCTTGAGGTGTTTCCAACTCACCAGTTGTGTTTGGTCCTAATTCTCTGTCACTCAGCAGAGTGGGGTTGTGGATGAGGGAATACTTTATGGAGCATTACACAATTGCTGCTTGGGTAGACTTACGCTGATTCTCAAAATGAAAGCTAAATGCACCTAAAACTTCTATTTTTGTATATGTCTTTCTAGCAGGCTATTTTGAGAACATGAAAAAGCCAGAATTTTTTTGGTGTTGTGACTCTCATGCTATTTTGAAAGTAGCTGTTCGTTTTACTCAAAATAAGAAGCTGATAAGAGGCGTTCAAGGTCTTGTTCACCTGTGATCTCTTGACAGCTTTCAACACAGTGCTGGGCTTATGTTGTGATTTTGGGAGGACTCCATTAGACGTGTGCAGGAAGCTTCATGCTTTTTTTAAGTCTTCAATTTGCTCTTGTCCTGACCTGAAACGTATAGACAGAGGCTTTCTGGATGCCCATTATGAAAACAGCAGTTTCTGTATTCAGTGCCGAAGTGTATCGCATCCAGGATGTGGTAATTTCCCCAGGAAAGGCACCCTGGCGAAGCAGTTCATGTTTTGTGTTGTAGAAAGCCAGCATTTAGGCATGTGCTTGTCAACTCGCAAGCTACATGTATTCTGCCTTCTGCATACTGCAGCAGCCTGTGTGCTGTTAGAAGTGTTACATGGAGGATGCCTAGCAACTGTAGTTTTTAGGTCTGTGCCAAACTGTTAAAGGTGCAAATCTGTTAAATTGATACAGTATGTTCTGGAGGATGCAGCATGGCAGAGCTGAGGTAGTGCTTCTGGGCCTCAGTGATGTGGCTGTTCCTCCAGCTCTCCTTCACCATCCCCATTGAGTCTAGTGCCTACAATTCTCAGCCAGGAATATTAATTTTTTTTGAACTGGATTATGTTAATTTGAATTGTGAACTTAGTTCATGTGAAAGAGCTATGTTGATGAGCCTAGCTGAGAGACATGTAGCCCTCTGTCCTGCTCTTTCTGGTGGGGAATGTGACCTGGAGCAGAGAGACCCTTGACTAGCAGCTGGGAATAACCATGTCTTGAATGCAGAGCTTGTGGCTTAGAAACCTGCCTTGTGCCTATGCCCAGGGCATGCTGGGTGATCTCAAAATCCTTTGAAACTGGAGTTGGTACAGGGCTCCTTTGGGGAAGAAAGGCAGTAATCTGATGAAGAATGAACTTGGTTTTGTCTGATCCTCGCTAAGTGTAGCTGTAGTAGATCAGACAGCTGGTTAACCAGGAAAGTTTTATGTGTGTCAGGGCCATTGGTAGCAGTTGCTTGGATAGAAAGCCTGCAAGGTTACCTCTGCTTCAAGGCCTTTCTGCTTCATGGTGAGCTGTGCAGCAGTTCTTTGGAGTGTGTGTCTCCATTGATAATACTCACTATCACTTGATGATCTTTCTCCAGTGCTTAGCCTAAATGATAATTTTAACACATTGATAAATCCAGTCATCCCGTGGAAATGATTTTCATGTTCCCTGTACATTTCAGATCCCTTACCTAGCCTTTTGTTTTAAGCAGGAATGGTATTTCTCTGGGCACTTGGCTATGTGTCTTCTGTAACTGACAAGATGTCTGTCCTCTCTTTCTCAACTGTCTGTCTTCCTCTCTGTGCTGAATGATCCAGGTCTGTTAGTTTCTGCTTCAGGAATTCCTCTTCTCTATACTCTTTACCCATTTAGTGTCATATCAGCCCACAGTTTTCAAGTGGGTGTGCCCTGGGTTTAACGACTTACCATGATTCTGCTTTGCTCGTGACTATTCCTTAATTCTTAATACAGTGTTTCCTTGGGAGGTATTGTCTGCCTGTTTTGGTTTGGTTTTTGTTTTCCTAAAAATGATACTTTCAATCAAGATTTCAGACTACTGACACAGTACACACAGAGAGGTTTTGTGGTTTTTTTTTTTTTTTCTTTTTGCACATTGGCTTGAGTTTATTTAGTTTAACTCAGTGTTACCCTTTTGGGTCACGTATTGTGAGACATTTCCACTGTGCCTTGTGTGAAGCTCCAGATCTGACCGAACACGTCATACTGTCAGCAAATTTTGTGTCACCTCGTTGCTTGTCATGTTTCAGAGAGACTATAGATACATTGAAAAGAATGGCCACTGCAGTCATTCTTGAGACTCCTGTATTGAAAAAACACCCTGTGTTTTCCTACTTTTAATTCTTTCTCTTCATCAGGGTGCTAATGAGGGAACCACTCCTGCAAAGTACAGCAGCTCAGGTCCTTCTAAGAAACTCTAGTTAGGGATAGTGTCCAAATGTGTCTTTGTACATACTGTATATAAACCTTGGATAGGTTTGAATCATAGCTTCTGCAGAAGCTGTACTGACTCTTCCTCATGCCATCTTAACGTATTATTCATATATCTTACCTAGTTTTAAGTAGTTCTTTCAGTAATTTCCTGACTTTTTTTTTTTTTTTTAGTTATGTGGATTTACCTTGAACTCACTTCTGAAAACTGATCTAACTTAACTGTATTTCATGTTATATCCAAATCAATTTAGTTGTGACAGGGTATATACAGCAACTAATCTCTTGGCAGTTTGGTGCTTCAGAAATCTTGGCAAAATTCTTTCTGTTCTAGCAACTTACTAGAGCAACTTAATGCTCTCCTTAAAATGTTATCTGTCAGCAGTTCTTTAGTATATATGGTACTTGGTGAACTTCTGGAGGTTGGCTTACTGGTTTATTTTATTTTTTTTATGAACAAACATAACATCTCTTAAGAAACTAAAATGATCCTTGCCTTTTTTCTTCTTGTCAAGAAGCCTTGAAGACATTTGCAGCGAAGGGGAGCTCAGAGATGAGAAGTAGGGGAAAGACTTGATTTCCTGTACTTTGCAGCGTAACTGATAGCAGATGGCATTCTAGTCTGGTCTTTGGGTTCAGTCTTGTGTCCAAGCTCACTCTGGGTGTTTGTTTGAAGGTAACCATAAACATGAAATTGATCTTCACTATCCTGACTTCTGGGGCTTTTGCCTTAGGTTATAGGGAGTGCCTGTTTCAGCTTCAGTACATCCTGTGTTTCATTTCTGAACTTCAGTGCCCCTCCTCTGTTGCCTGTTCTCAAGTTACTGGTACACCAAGTTAACATCTTCAAGTAAGTACACTTGGCAGAACAAAGTCAGAGGAATGCACTTCTTGATTAGAAAACTTAGTCTCCAAGTTCTGCAGGAAAAAGATGAATGCAAAATTTCTACATCTGAGCAAGCAGTCCCAGGCAAGCCTCCCACTAGCAAAGCTCTTGTCTGTCTTTTGCAATGTTCCTAGCACTTAATGAAATGGTGCTTCCTTGTCTGGTCTGAGAACTTGTTTATGAAACCTAATAGTACCCTGTGAAACTCAACACTTTGCTTTGCTTCTTAATACTATAGCCAGAGCGATGCTCAATGAGGTCGACAGGGTGCTTTGTGTATCAGCTCTTTCAGGTGTCATGAAGTCTAAATACAATGCTTCCTTAGCTGGCACTTGGAAGCTTCAGGCCCTCCTGGGGAGGGAAAAGAAATCTCAGTGTCATGGTGCAACCCTGTAGCAGATGCCTCCTCCAAAAAAAGAAATAAAACAACTGAATCAGTCATTCGTTCATTCTTTTTCTTCCATGCTGCCAGCCAATCACAATATCCTTGTATTTGACACAAGAGGGAGAAGGCAGACAATACTGTCTCTTAGTGTCCTGCAGTGTATGAGTAATATCTTATTCACAAAATACGGGTGGTGTCTGTCTGTCTCCATGGGCAAGACTGTCAACAATTAAGGTCAACAATTAGTGTTGTGAAAAAC
This sequence comes from Urocolius indicus, assembly GCA_013401255.1. Lineage (NCBI taxonomy): Eukaryota > Metazoa > Chordata > Aves > Coliiformes > Coliidae > Urocolius > Urocolius indicus. Next base: position 25,386 of record WBNH01006575.1, on the reverse strand, counting down.
TTTGAATAACTACAACATCTGCTCTTACACTAGAATAAATAAAATAAAGCTGGAGCTTTAATTGCCAGCAGTACTTGCTCATATCTGTTCTGTACTTGACACGCATGCTGTTAACTGATCTCAACAGCCAATGTTGAATGACCAGCTGTCAGGGCAAGTAGTGGTTTGGCTAAGAGCTAGGTGCTGAAACTGAGGTTGCAGGATGAGAAGTGGGAATCTTGTGTAAAATTTGGAGTGCTGGCTACCTTGCCATGGCAGTGGTGAGTCAGGTGGCTCCTGAGGTGGCTATGGGATATAGTTGGTCCCCCACTTCAGGTGTGGCAGTTGACTCCCTAAACTTCCTAGTCCATTTAAACATAAAATGAAACTGGTTTTCAGTTGATGGCAAGTTGAAAACCTCATTGTGTTTTGAGAACTTCTAGAAGCAGGCATTGAGACAGCAATGGAAGTAACTGACTTGCAATGCATGTGGACCTTTTGCTAATATATCGGGGGGAAAAAAATGAAAATTAAAGAAAATGTCCCAAACTTCTCTTTAGGAACATGAATTCAGATAAAGCCATTTTGTTATAAAGGAATGTTCTCCAATGAATGGAACAGACTACAATGATCATGTAGTCCAACTGTCTGATCACTTCAGGGCTGACCAAAGGTTAAAGCATATTAATAAGAGCATTGTCCAAAGGCCTCTTAAACATTGAGACATGCAGCATTGACTGCCTCTATAGGAAGCCTGTACCAGTGTTTGACGACCCTCTCAGTAAAGGAAGTATTTCTGAATATTTAGTCTGAACCTCCCCTGATAACAGCTTTGAACCATGTTGTCACTGGGTACCAGGGAGAATGTTTCCAGTAAATAGCAATCACATATTTACTTAATTTTGGCTGACTACAATGCTGTACAGATGAGTTTTATCTTCCTTCCAGAGAATGTGAACTTCAATGCTGCTCAAGTGCTGCAGGCTGGAGCTTAGCTTGTCTTTTTGCACGTGACATCTCTGCAGAGGGAATGATTTGTCTTCTGACTTGGTGCAAAAATGGAGTGATTCCACTGTTTCCAGGACTTTTTTTTTTTTTAATACTCATAAGCATTAAACCTTAGAAGGATTAACCTGTCAGACAGATGTGTCAAGACTGTTAGAGATGTGTCATCAAAGTCTGGTAGAAAACAGCCATACCTTTCTATCCCTCAGACCATGTGAGAAGTTCAGGTTGTGTTCCTTGTTTTGCTCAATATTTCTCCTTCCCCATCTGTTGGTAAGGGTTTTCTACTATGCTGCATTTCTTTTCTTTAGCTGCAGGATCTTTTGTGGCCAGTGCAAAATGTTGTTGCACTTCAGCAGGGACAGAGTATGAGAGTATGCCTGTAGCTTAGAACAAAACACTGGGGAAGGCTTTTACAACTGCGAGTTTCTCTTCCCCTGCAACAGAGTAGGGCGCTGCTTCCCTATGGAGCAGCCTTCTCGGACATCACTCCTCAAGAGGCAGTCAACTTCAGTGAACTTCTGCTTCTATCTTGTGCTTTAGAGGGAAGGTTTTTGTATAATAAAGATCATTTATTGTGCAGCTTATTTTAGCTTATTGACTTATGTGAGTTATTGGACTAGAAAAGATGCATCAGTATTTGTGTAAAGCAGGCAGGCAGTTATGTGAAGCTACCTACCTCTTCATGCAGAAATGGGTTCTAATTAAATAGTGCTGCCAATTAACAAGGCTGAAATGAAAATTGAGATTTTTCTGATACATGTGTCAAATTGATTGTATTAATGAGTGAATGCTTTCATAGATCAAAATACAAAGGAACAAAACAAACTTTTTTGAATTTTTATTTCCTCAATTAACAGTAACAATTGGAAATATCAAATTTCTGATGCTCAGAGACTTTTGCAAGTGGACTTATCTGCTGTTTTTTTGTTAAATCTTTTGCTTCATTACACTGGAATATATTTTGAGAGGTGAAGAACTTTAAGGATGAACAAAATCTCTGCCTCAAACAGCAAAGGAAATTCAGGAAGAGAACTGAGATATTCTTCAGATTTTTTGTGAGGTGGAGTATTCACAATGTGTAGTTCTGCCGTGTCAACTAAAGAGGTTCTTTTGTGTTCTATACTGCTGCTAAAGAAGCTCTTCATCTGCTTATGGAGTTGACATACACATATGTAAGTGCATGTGTATAATAAATGTATATGCACAAATACATGGAGTGAAAATAAACCCTAAAAGTTGCTGGGAGGAGCTGAAGCTCTGTCAGGATTGACTTCCGCAGTACAGAGACTAGAAGCCTGGGCATAGCGTAGGACTAGTCTTGAATGACTGTCAGTCTTATCCAGAGGGGCTGAGAGTTTGAAGTTAGAGTGCTGTATGCCGGGGAGGGATTCCTTCGGCTGTTTGGTTTTTGTTTTTTTTTTTTTTTTTTTTTTTTTGTCTCTAGATCATGTATGTCTACATCTGAGTCAGTTTTCTAATTTCCCTTTGCAGTCAATGGAGAGAACCAGCTGCTCCAGTGGTGTGCCTCACTGAATCATATAGGTTGGAAATGGCCTCTTGAGATCATCTAGTCCAAAGCCCATTTTTCTCTGACCTCTAGACAGGTGTCATGGAATGAGATGAACAGCATCTAAGGTGTGCCTGTGTCTCCTCAGTGATTGATGTGACAGTTCAGGGTATACATCTCCCTTTTATACCTGTACCACTGCACAGGGTACATGACTTTCTTCGTACCGTGTAACAGAGGTGTGGTCAGCTCAGTACTTATTCTGGATGTTGACTCGTTTCTGTGAGCAATGTGCTACATGGGGGTGCTTATGTACTATCTTCTTCCTTATTTCTACTGCTACCAGTGCCAGCTGGACAACCATGAGGATGGGAGAATGCAACTGGGACCTCTGTGTGGGTTCTGGGCTTGAGGTACAGGTATTTTGTGGATTTAACATATACATAGGGAAGGCACATGGCTACATCTGCAACCTTTACACCCTTCAAGAACAAATGATTCCCCTCAGCAGCACTGTAGTCTGAAGGTTAACTAGAGATGTTTCTCATTGAATGCATATCTAGTTAAACTTCAGTGCTGGTGATGATCACTGTTTCCTGCCTCTGTTAAATAATCTTATAAGGCCTGAAACAACAGATTTCCTTTATGGTGCCCTGAAAGAACAGGGAAGTAGCTCTTAATGTAGGTGGCTTGGCAAAATATTCTAGTCAAGTATTTGGCCTGCTACCCAGCCTTCGATATGTAATCTTTGGGTGCTGCCAAAATACCATTCTAATTAAGTTGACATAGTCTATGAATCCTGGGTGGTATTACTTAAGTTTTCTTTCCTGTGCTTTCCAGCACTGTGTTTTGAAAGGACTGATGGAAGTTGTGACACTTGCAAACTCACCAGATTCTTCATTAAGATGGGATTTCAGTCATCTTGTGACCTTCAGGATCAAAGGGAGGAATACTCTCTTTCTTTCTCTCTCTGCAGGTGCACGTTAATAGCGAGAAATAAATGTACACTAATGCACGTGGAACATGTAATCAGTTGGGCAGACTTCAGCTTTCTGTTGAACATTAACACATTAACCTATCTACAAAATATTAACCTATTCTGTAAGCTTGTTTTCTGCTTTGTTTACACTTAGTTGGAAAAGCTATGCCCTGTTTGTCCCAGAGTGTTATATTATTTGCAAGTAGGTCAACATACTTGCTTTTGAGATGTCAGCTTGAAACTGTTTTTCAAGGGCTGAAAAGCATAAGGTGGTAAGAAAGACTTTTGTATTTCCTATTTCCTTTTATTATTTTTGTTTAGAAATTCCCAGCTTGCATTCAGGAACAAAGCACTAGTAGCATTCTAGTTGTCTTGATAGTGACTTAGGTGCTGCTGCAGTACTGATTGCCTGCTGCAAACTGTAAGCCACCCCTGGATTTGGAGCTTGCATGTTGCATAATACCAGCAAATGCATCTGAGATTACAAAATGATCTGTTTGCTCTAAGAAGAGGTTGTTGTGATTTGTTAGTAAGGCAGTGTTAAAATGTACAATAGTATCTTAAAACTGCATGTAAGTTTTTTTGCCGTTGGTGTACTCTGGCATTGTTGGTGCTTCATGGCCCAGGAGTGAGTGAATGCAGACTCCAAATTCTGTTCTCCAGGCTGGACTGACATGATTTTTATGTTCCAGTCAATCAAGACTGTATCTATTGCTTTATATTTCTTTGTATTATCTTTTGCACTTCTTGTACTTCTTGTCTATTCAAGTAAGATATATAGTAAAGATTTTCTGTTTGTCTCGAGAGTAACAGTGTATTTATTGGAATTGCCTCCACTCTTTCCAACTAGAAGCAGAGCTGGCTGTCATCTGCTTGCTTGAGGTTGATGTAGTCCAGAACTTGCTTACATGGTTCAGTTACTCATGGCTTTCATGAGTTTTTGCTTACCAGCTATGGTAACTCCTACCCTGGTGTGCATGGGGGGTAGAACAGGTTTGCTTGCTTATTCTTACTACTTCATGCTATTACTTACTACTTGATTGCATTTCACATGGTTTGTGCTGCCTTTATCTTAATTGTTTGAACAGCTGAATTCTTCAGAATAAACTGTTTTTGGGAATCTGTCACTGCAAAGTTCTTTGGAGGGTGAATTAATGAACTGTTGATATTGGAGAATGTGACTCTGCTCACAGAGGCTACTCACTTGCTACAGAGGCTAAGCAAAAGGCTTACTTTTGAGTGTTATAACCATGTGAACAAGAGATGTATTGAGAATAACTTGTGCACTTAAGTGTACCTCTTACGGTATCTCAAAAAGATACCATCTTAGTGAGTAGCCTGCTGTTTGAATTGAAATGTCTAAACTTGCCTTCCAGCTTCATTTATATGGTATTAGAGAATGTAAATAAACTAATGCTTATTCACTGACATAAATTACAGATAACTGTAAAAGCCTCTGTCAATTGATTTGCTTTAAAAACATGAACCTCCCTGTCTTACAGCTTTTGATATAATCCTAGTTAATAACTCTTCCCAAAAAATCTTATACTAAGAGAACAGCAAGTGATGTGTAAACTTACGATGTTAACTATCAATATTGAACCCCATAAATCCTTAAAATAGAAAATGTGAGTAATGTCCTTGCTCCAGAATAGTATTTTAACCCAATTGAAAAGTTCACAGAGCAAGGGAGACCTAGGGAGGAATCTGAACAGTATTGATAGGTACCTGCCTATAGCCCTCTGCGTGAACGCGCATTTTAGTTTTGAGGCCAGTCTTATGGTCAGATCTCTGCAACCAGTACTGTTAGAAAAACAAACAGGTTCAGTGAGAACCACAGCCTTTACATAAATTTCACTGTGAAGAAAACTTCCTTGTAAAAAGCATCCAAGCAAAGAAAAATAGGTTGTGAATAACTAATGATTGGTGAATGGATCATTTGGGTGAAACAGACTTAAAATGCTTGAAAAACTAATCAGTGGGTCATGTGATAAAAGACTGCTTTTTGTTCTTCATTTCTTTATATATATATATATATATATATTTGTCTTTTACATCAAAGGGGAGGAAAGGCTTGTCCATGCTCTGGAAGATTTCAAGATGAAGGAATGTTGCAGAGGTATGAGGGAACAGAGCTGAGAACAGGGAGTAGGTGCTGTAGATTGCTACTCTTATGAATTTGACAGTGACACTTGTGTATATATGTCTCAGCTATTTGCTCTCCTAACCTTTGTCAGGAGGCTGTAAAAATTACAGCTGTGGGGAGCATCCTACTGTCTTATCACCTAAGCAGAGGGAATTTGAGCGAGTTGGATAAATCTTTCCAGTATAATCTTAGGGACAGATGTGTAGATTAAGCTATGATTTTTGACCAAAATATGTTACAGCCTTAATTTCTTCAGCACAAATGCATTTTAGGAGTTGGGTAGAAAAATGTCTTGTGTGTAGCTTAGTCTCTGGGTTGGAGATATAGATCCACTAGCTTTCAAATCCCATATCCGTGCAGGGTTAAGGACCATTCACACCAGTGGCAGATGGAGAAAAAATAAAGGCTTATTAGTGACTTGGAAAAAAAAAAAAAAAGATGTTTTGGTAAGTGTCACAAATGCAGACTTCAGTTAAGCCTTTACCACAATGGGAAAGTAAGTGCCTTCTAGAAAATGCAAATTTATATTTTGTTTGGAAACTTACCCAAATGTTTTATCTTCTGTGTGATGCCTGGAAAGCAGTAGTTCTCATAGACGTGCAGTAGGAATGGTTTGCCAGCTCCTTGTGGCAGTGAACAAAGAAAATGAAAGTTCCCAGGTTGCCTTGAGCCAATGTAATAGTTTGCTCCCCCTGGAAAAGGGTGATCCTGTTCCCCTTTCTTCTTGCTCTCCTGCTATTCACATTGTGCCAGCTTTGTCACATCTAAGTTTATTGCACTTACTTCCTTAGCAGAAAGTGAACCCTGCAAAACAAATGAGTTAACTAACACAAAGTGAACTCATTAAGGACCATACATGGCACAAAACAGGCAGGAGGAGGAGGAGGAGAGAGTGCCATGAAGTTGCTGAGAGGAAATAGAGGAAGAAAGCAGAGCAAGGGCTGATGAAGAGAGTGGGATGCCTGTCCTGTTCTTGGCAGTAACAAGCTATTAAATCATCTTAACTGTTGTATAACTTCACTGTAAGTCTTCAGGTTGGATAATAAAAGCCTAAAATAACAGAAGGAAATAATTATTTAGGCCATCTTCTAGACTGTTTCTCAAAATTAGAGAATTTTGGATTCTATGGTATCAGAAATGTGACTAGATTTGGTGGGGGGTAAAAAAAATGATAACACTGAGGATAGAGGCAATATTTTTTGGTTCTCTAAGAGTGAAGAAAGTAGTCAGGAAGCATATATACAAAATTAGAGACCATTAGTCATGGTATTATCAGCTGAAGTGGTCCTAGGTCTGTCTCACTACACCTTTCTTGTCCCAGTCATGCATCTATGGACCTGCCATACTTCTGCATATAGCTTGCTGATAGGATTGTCTACTATGGGCTACATAGTTCTTTATTTCTGTCTAACATTTCATTTAGACTTGGTTACAGTCTATTTAGTTGTCATAGTTCCTGCTTCAAAGCTATGGATTTATCTATTGAGAGGCAGAAGAGAATTTTCAGTGATCAAGGGAGATATGAAACTGAAGAGTTTCATAATTATTTCCAAAACTAGGTTTGTTTTTTGAACTGGAATACTTCCTTGCAGGACATGAGGTGGGGAAAAAATCCTTACTTAAATGTGCTAGGTGCAAAGGAACTATTTTTCTTCCAGGGCTTCATCCTTGCTGTCAGTGGAGCTATGCTTTCAGGAGACTGAATACAAATGCACAGGCTATGAGTCTTGAGGAGCCTTTTCAGAATTTCAGGCAGCTTCAGGAAACCAAAAAATGCTGAACTGCATATATTTTATTTTGTTTGGCAAGACTTGAAGTGGGATGGCATCAGCTCTTCTGTGCTTCTTCTGAAGCATGTATCTGTTTTGGCTTTCAAAAGCCTGAATTGCTGTTGCCAAGATTTTTCACTTTTTTGGCAAAATTACAATGGCAAATGGCTTCCTTTACAAGGTGTAATATTTAGACTAACAGCTTTGCAATTAGGAATGGCAAAGAGAATTATATTCCCTTTTTTTATAAGACCAGATTTTTTAGTATGGAATCGTGGGAGTGTTTGGACGTAGCTGAAGTGCTTTTGATTGATGATTTATATTTTGAACAGTGCTTTTCATTTTAGTGCGCAACACTCACTTGAAATTTTAACTAGAATAATGCTTTGTTTTTGAAGATGTTCAAAGTATTACTCCACTTAGACAGTAACTCTGTGTCATAGATTTGCAAATGCTAGTAGTGATTTAAGTCAGTTTTTTTTGGTTTTATTTGTTTGGCAGTCTGAACTAACGGACCTTTTGAGTCCTGCTGGCCAAATGATCACCTTAGAGGTGGAGGGCATCCGTAATCTTATAAACTGATGGTTTCTACCTGAAGCCACCATGAAAAAGAGAGTGAATTGCTTTACATATCTTTACATATACCTATTGGTAAAGCTGTGTGGAGTCTAGTGGCAAATGTGTTTTGCCAAGGGTGCTTTGTGACCTAGTCTCCTTGCTCCAGCCATCTAGGGGATCTGGTGGCACTTTCCCACCCATGTGGTCAGGTTTGCTTCTTAGGAGAGGCTGTGTGGATCTTGTCCTTACATGGAAAAGCAGATCTGAGTCCTGCAGTTCAAATGCAGCTGAGGACATGGTTAGTTGTCAGGTCTTTCAACTACAGAAAATTCACTAGTATGCCTCATGCTCGTCATATCCAGATCTTATTTCCTTTGTAACTATGGCAATAGGAATAGACTAGTAAGAAAGTAGTATGTGTCCTCATGCCCTGCGTTGGTGTAGGGGATTGTTAGATGCATCCATTTAACTAATCTCCCTGGAGCATGTCTTCAAAATAAGGGAGGGGGGGCTGTGTGTGTGTGTGAGAGAGTGTATGTATGTATATAACCCTCAAAAACCACTTTACTGGATGCTATAAAGTGAGGAGCCTGGAGCTGGGTGAGTGAACAGTTGAGATCTTACAGATCACTCTCTGTGTGGATTGAGATGACAGAGTCTTATTTTTTCCCCTGGCTCTTCAAAATATTAAATTATAAGCCCATTGAAATTGACCCAGACAGTCCTGAAGGTGACTTAAGGGACAATTTTGTATAAACCCAGTTGTTTTAAGGCTTTGTTCTAGTTCTTATGAAAATAGTTGTAGTCTGTGAAGCTTTATGCTGCAGTGTGGGGAGAAATAAAGTGGTGACACTGAATGTCTGAGAGAGTAAAAGGAAAATGAAATAGAAAAATATTTTTGACATATTTTAAAGCTGAAGTCTTGAAGGAAGGTCTTCAGGTAGGTCAAATTTTAAGGTTGTATTGAAGTGTTTTTCACCTCCCTCTTTCAAAGTTACAGAAAGCAGAATATTAACAGAAGAGAAATAATTAAACAGTCAGGACTTGAACGGGAGCAGTGTTCAACAGATTTAACTTACCTTTCATAAAGGAGCATAACTCCAATTTTCAAGAGCTGTGGAGCTTGACTTGCAACTCTGACAGGTTAATTTCCCCCCCCTCCCCCCCTATTCCTAACTAATCTGCACGTGATTATGTTTTTAAAATTATTTTTCTCTTGAATTTAAAGACTTTGACAGATGGCACATGTAGAACCTGGAAAACTTCCTGAATTGGCAGAGTGACCATACTGCTGCCATCTTCCTACCGCAGTATCTCTAGGTGCGTAGGCTGTTGCATGCTTCTAGAGTGCTGGGTGAGATAGCATTTCCTCTCCTGGGAATATGCAGAGAGCAAGTGATAAATCAAAAAAGCATACCTGGTGACAGGCTTAATTTGCTGTTAATAGATAACTTTATCTGCTGGTTAGGTAGATAATTTGACTGTAACTAGAAATTACTCGTTCAGAGCAGTGGTAATCTCCAGGGTGCATACCTTCATCATTTTCCATGTGGGGCAGGCAAATACCAATCTTTGTTTATATAATGCTCATTGGTTTAACACTTTTGAGAGACTGAGATATCAAAGCTATACATCACAATAGCCTGTTCTTTAGTCTAGAGAATATTGTGCAAAAAAACTAGTCTTATGACCTTTGAAACTTGATTTATTTTAAGTTCTTTCAGGGACTCTGTCCGTGGAAGACCATTTAAGCCAATAAAAGCACATGAAGTTGTTTAGTTTTGAATGTGCACAGGCTGTCTGGCTTCATGCTGCATGACAGTTGTTCTCACCACTGAATGTCCTGAGTTTTTTAACAGTGACTGACTACATAGCTTGTTTTCTTACAATCCTTTGGAGTTTCCCTCCTCCATCTAAGGCATTTTAAGGAAAGGGCAGTAACTTGGCACTTAAATGTTACTTTGCAATTTGTGCTGTTTAACTTGCATGGAAACAACATGTAAGTCTGTATGCAGTAACAGTCTCTGAAGAGAACTGACATGCTAAAAATAGTGTTTAAAGACAATAGCAAAGAAAAAAGTTGATTTATTTATTTCTTGTCTAAATCCTAATTTTTATCTACTCAGTACATGAATTAGTACAGAGATCTGTCCATATAAATCTTGTTGATGTGGTGTGGTATAGTACAGCCTTAGATCTTAAAGGTGTGCAAAGGCGTTTTATATTCCTAGGGTAAGACTACTTTGATAAACTACTTTTAGGCAGACAAAAGAGAGATGTGATCTTAAATCAGTGTTAATGTGTGACTGACCAGGAGTGATATCTAGAGATTACTGCTTCTCTCTGTTTCTGTGGTGTTAATAAATGAATACTCAAGAATGAGCAGTGAAGCAAATGGGTCTTGATAAATTATACAATCTTGACTCCAACTATTGTTTGAGGTAATTTATGATCTTCCATTGGTGTAATGGGGCTGTGGCATAAACTGCAGCATGCCCTAGAGTATACAAATTGGTCTGATATTGATTAGGAACTTACTTAATCTGTCTTGCTATAAGTGAATTGGTGTCTTTTACTGAAATATTGAGGGGGGAAAAAACTCAGTACTTTGATATTCAGTCCTAAAGAACCCACAGCTAAATTTACATCAGTCATGCCTTTTCCTGTTCTCAAATACTGAAGTGATAATAAACATAAAACTATGGCAATCTAAGGCTGAATTCTTTTCCCTTATCCCTTTACCGAAACTTTTGTTAATCTTGGTGGATTTACAGGCTTGCCAGATTTCGCTTTAGATATACCTACAGAAAACTATACTCCCTGAAGTAAAAAGCTTTTTTTTTTTTTTTTGCATATGTCAGCCATGATAAAAGGGATTCCCATAAATCTTTGCTTAATTCTTCCAGAACAAACTGGGCAAATTAGGTGAATCTTGCCCTGAAAATTAAAACTTCAGGTCTTAAAACCTGACGGCAAACTTTTGGGTGTGGAGTGGGAGTTGCATGGTTGTAGACCACTGTTTATATGCTTAAAGACTGGTAACAGTATGAGTTGGTTATCATGCCTACAGATTTTTGATGATTGAGGTGGTCTTCCCCCACATACTTTCTGTGAATATTGTAGTGTTTTGGTTTTAAACTTAAGTAAATGCTAGTTATGGAAAAGAGTATCTAGAACAGACTTGATTTATGCATATTGGGTTAAATAAATTTTCAAACTTGCGGTTGCCAAAACCAGCTTCCTCCAAAGGTAATTGACTTTATGAATTAATCCCAGAAAGTTGCTTTCTCAGGAAAAGTGACGAAGCCCAGTAACTCCTACCTGGAAACAAGTTTCCAGGAGTTTGCCTGCCTTTCTCTGATAGAGGAAGCTACCATATGCTAGCCAGACTTCTCCTGGAACAAGATGAAATGAAGCTTCCTCAGTGAATGCATGGTTTATGTGGATTACAGTCTGCAACTCATCCTGGAGTAGTTTTTTCCAAGATGTCCATGTCTTCACTGTCCCATAAATCTTTCTTGGAGCTTTGGTTTGGTAACTGGTCTGGCCTACTAGAATGCAGTGAGTAGCTTGTTTTAAAACTCAGACTTTTGTTTTGAATACATAATAGATAATTAACAGTGAACAAGACAGAATCTCGCTTGTGGTAGGAGTACAAGTTCTGACTCTGCTTTGCAGTCTGTTCTCTCTGCCCCAGTCACACTTTTTTCATCTGTTCAGAGGGTGGCATTGCTTATCTTGTACTGCAGGGATGTTTCCAGCTGGATACCACTGGTTAGGAGAAATTCTACGACTAGCATATAGTGCTTTGTATATTTATATGCTTTTGTTTAGTTTTTGTTTCATTTTTTAATGTAGCAGCAGTATATATCACTTTGTTGGCATTGGCTTAATACTGCCTTCTCTTTTGTCATTTCTAGGGCTTTAGCCATACGCACCTCTAAATATGTTTGCAATAGATTTGTTTTCAGACTCTATCAGATCACAGAAGCCAAGCTCAAAAGAAATACTATTCACCTTGTGAAGTTGCTGCTAATAATCTCTCAGAAAGGAAGTTCAAGATTTCAATGCAGTTGAGACTCTATTTGGTATATTGTAAGAATAAAGCCATGAGAGAAGGGAAAGAGTAAAGGGAACCAGTAGCTATGTAACTGTGGTAGAGGCTAATGCTGCATAATGATCTCCATGATCTTATGAGTCTTTTAAAACCTGAATGATTCTATGGTAAGTGGCTGTTATCTTAATTAACTCTCAGATTTCAGTGGCTGCTTTTTTTCCACAAGTGAAAACATACCCTGAGTGGGTAAGAGCCAATCTTCAAATGATTAGAGTCTAGGTGTGAAGAGAGTCTTTGTCTGGACTGTGGAAATGAAGAACTGTTCTCCAACCTGGGAACAGTTATGTTGGGCTTTTAAATGAAATATCAAGTCAAATATGTTTTTCTAAGCTACAGATAGCAACATGCAGATTTGCTACTCAAAGTTAATGCAAATCCTTGTCACCTCATCTTGCTCTTAGTCTTCCCCCTGTAACTGTTTTCAATAAGTTGATGAAATGTCTTCAGTATGGTTTCTGACAGTTTGTTTGTACTCTGCAGGTCCTGTGAAGCAGTAGATGTAATTTGAAGAAAATTTGAAGGAACAAATGGCTTTAGCTGGCTGCCCAGACTCCTTTTTACATCTTCCTTATCGGATAGTAAGTTATGAAACTGCATGTTCTTGTCAGCTTGTAACATCATATTGCTGTGTGCTGGTGATTGATTGTGCATTCAAACTTTTCATCAAACTGCTAATAGCTGTCTGGCAATTCTCTGGGTTCTGCTAATGTTTGTGAATAGAGCTTCCATCCTGTTTTCAAGACCTGCTGCTGAAAAAAATTGAGTCACTACTATATACTGATTAAGATTTGATATCTGTCCTCAAAATAGCCAGTTCATATTTGGGAGAAGACACTTGTTTCAAAAATAACAGGAAAAAATGCCTTGTACCAAAAAGTATCAATGTTTGCTGAAGGCTAAATTTGTAGGAACAAAAGCAGAGATTTTACACTTGGTTAGATCCTATGTTTATCGAGTCATTATGCTGTATCTAAGCAGCCAATATGGCATATTACAAAGAATATATTAAAAGAATCCCTTAGCTAAATTCAAAGGTGCTAGGCAAAAATGCACTTAAGACGAGGTGTTTTTCCCAGGCATTTGTGGTTGGCATAATGCATGCTTTGTATTTTTTTTTTTTTCCATGGAACTACAATTTGCTATTTTGGACATGACTTCTGGTTTTTCTCTTGTTTTCATAATGTTCTTACCACCCTAATAATTCAGTTATGATTTTGGACCCTGCAGATACACAAAAAATTTAAAGAGTACCACGTGACATTGAAAGCTTTTTCTCTTTCTCCCAAGAGAGACATTACTAGTAGTGATTCTTACAATCATGCTACTCATTTAAAAGCAAAGCAGAAACCCAAACAAAACCACCACCAACAGAATTCTTCAAAAAAAGATGTAGAAATCCTGCAGAAGTTTGTAATATGCCAATTTATAATTCTTTTCCCAACAGAAGCCTTATAATTAGTTAGAAAACTAATGTTAGTATATGTTGAATTGTGAGTTAAATGTACCTGAATGCTTCTCCTGATAACAGGAAAAACGTATCAGTTCCTTTTACAACTACTTTTGCAGCTATAAAAATAGAATGGATTTCGAGAAATTGGATGTCCTGAAAACCTGTTAATATACTTGGATCTAAGATGTTAAAAATATGTGAATAGATATGCCTGGACTTCATAATTTTGATGCACTGTGAAGTTATGCTTCCAATTCATTTAGAGCATCATCGGAGTCATAATGCGAAGTGAAGAGAGAGAGGAGCTATGTAAGAGAAACTTGACATTGTTGGCAGTCATTTCTGAGCTGCCAGTTCTTTACTGGATGTCGAGCTTTCTTGTGAAAATAATGTCTTTGGTGGTTTATAAGCAGTGGGAATTTTCCATAGTGCTTCCGCTTGCTCTTACAAACCCTGTAGATAATCTGCTTTGGTCTGGGTTGGTCAGCAGATAATAAGCGTCGAAGCAACATAGGTGACTTGAGACAGCGGGAAAGCGACTCTCTGTTAATGACTTACTTTGTGTTAACTATCCTTAGTGCTTTTAACTGGTTTAAAGTATAGCTTTGGAAGCCCATTCACAACTACTGTTGCCTTCTGTCAAAAGTGAAATTCGCATTAAGAAAGCCCTGAACATCTGTTTTTCCACCCATACTGAATCTGAAGTAGAAGCTTTCATCAACTTGTCTTTTGGAGTTGGCTGCAGTGCCAGTATTGTGTTGGTAAAGGGCTGAAAGAAGGTTAAATTAAATATGCTCTAGATTAAAGTGTGAAGTATTCTATTTTTTTCAGTACATTTTCTGACTTAATATGAATGGGAGGCTATAGAGAACGTTCTTCTGGAGTCCCCAAGGTTGGGACCTTAACGCTGTAACTTCAGTGTTCAGAATTAAGTGATGCATTGGAGTTCAGGATTATATTCAAAGCAGACAGCAAGAGATATGAGAACCTGGGTATGTGAATATGCACTACAGAACATCCTTCAGGATGCCTCGTTGCCAAGCCTCTTCTGCCCTTTCTGTTTTTGGGAAGGCAGGCAAGGTATAGATCTCTGGCTTTCTTACCGAGCTCTTTGTTTGCAATGTTGGCTGCTTTCAGAAGCTTTTGGTCTTGTTTAAGAGCCTCTTTTTTTGCTTTCTTTTTTAAACTTTGTCAGGAGTTAACACATAAATCAGTCACACTGACTGCATTCTCCTAGAAATGATCTTTAGCTTTGTGGAAAAAAATCAATCGTACCTTTTAGTGGCTTTCAGGAGCCCTTTCCAAATTCTCAAACTCTTCAATAAAAATCCATCAGTGAGAATTGGCAGTGTTTGTCTTCTGTTCCTGGAAATTCAGAACATAGTCCCAGAATTTCTCAGAAAAAAATGGAATGATTTACTGTGTTTCCGTTCTTTTGCAATCTGTAGTCACAACAGTATTTATGTGCAGTGACTTGAGCTCTTGGGGAAGATTTAGTACTTTAACTCTTTGATGCCTGAATTGTACATACAAATCTCAGTAACATAAATAACAAAAGAATAGGGATTTTATCTCAGTTTCTGAAGATAAAATTTTGAATGTGAGAGTATGTTCAGTTTATCTATTTTCTGCCTTTTATTTATTTTTTTACAACCAAGATACAGGCATGACTTCAATAATTAAAAGCATTTGGTTTCAGAGAGCTGAATAGTTATTCGAAAAGACAGTTGTTCACATCATACTTACCATCTAATGTCATAAAATGCACTACAAGCACTTGTTCACAAAATAGGGGAAAAATGAAATTTGCCTTCTATGTGTACAGAGCTGTGGATTTCAGGATTGCTAATAGTTCTCCTGACATTACACATCTTACTTGAGAACTTTTGTGCGCTTCAGGAGTTGCAAACTAAATACCTAAGAGTTCAGTTACAGACTACCAATAAAAGCCTCCTTTAATGATGTCAAATTTGTGGATGATGTATTGCTGTTACTACAACTCATGTTTCTTTGCTCTCAGCTGGAGGAACAGCTAGGCACAGGTTCTCCAGGTTTTTAGAATGGCAGCTTTGATCCTTGTTTTCCATAAAATGATACAGAGTAAGTTAGAAGATACTTTTAGAGGTTATCTGATTCAAGTCCATGGCATATTGAGATTACACCTGTTTTTCTACAGGACTTTCTGAGTGTGGGTTATTTGTCAACTTGCTTTTTAAATTTTCAGGGGTTGTTTGATTTGGTGGTTAGAGAGAGTATTTTACAAGGAAAAAAAAAAAAAAGCTTTTATCTTGAATTCAAAGTTACTTTGGTATATACCATAATTCTTATCTGTATGAAATCCAGATGCCTTCTATGTGATGTAGTCTTATCTGACACTTTGAAATTTAACCAGTCTGGTATTCAGCTCTTATATCTGTATACATGCTGTTGTCCATGTTTGTGTGAGTAAAATATACTATGTCCTAAAAAAACCCACAATATGGGGAAAAAAATTACAGACTTTGTGTCTAAGTAAACTGAAAACCTTTGTGGGGAGGGCTGTTGGGCCTGCGTTTTGGCCTTCATTGTCTGCCTGATGCTATTTGAATGTCCTCATTCATTTAGCTACTGACAGTTGTTGATTGAGATTATGGAGATCTTTCTTACGATTTGTGGTGGATTGGTCCTTGCTGGTCTATTGCTTCCCATCCTCAGATGGACAGGGGGAAGAAATACAATGAAGAGTTTGTGGGTTTAAGGCCAGGGAGAAGTCATTCACCAGTTACCGTCGTGGGCAAAACAGACTTGATTTGGAGAAATTAGTTTTGTTGATTACCAATCAAATCAGANAAAAAAAAAAAAAAGCTTTTATCTTGAATTCAAAGTTACTTTGGTATATACCATAATTCTTATCTGTATGAAATCCAGATGCCTTCTATGTGATGTAGTCTTATCTGACACTTTGAAATTTAACCAGTCTGGTATTCAGCTCTTATATCTGTATACATGCTGTTGTCCATGTTTGTGTGAGTAAAATATACTATGTCCTAAAAAAACCCACAATATGGGGAAAAAAATTACAGACTTTGTGTCTAAGTAAACTGAAAACCTTTGTGGGGAGGGCTGTTGGGCCTGCGTTTTGGCCTTCATTGTCTGCCTGATGCTATTTGAATGTCCTCATTCATTTAGCTACTGACAGTTGTTGATTGAGATTATGGAGATCTTTCTTACGATTTGTGGTGGATTGGTCCTTGCTGGTCTATTGCTTCCCATCCTCAGATGGACAGGGGGAAGAAATACAATGAAGAGTTTGTGGGTTTAAGGCCAGGGAGAAGTCATTCACCAGTTACCGTCGTGGGCAAAACAGACTTGATTTGGAGAAATTAGTTTTGTTGATTACCAATCAAATCAGAGTAGGATAATAAATAAAACCAAATCCTAAAAGACCTCTCCCCTGCCTCTCCCGTCTTCCCAGGTTCAACTTTACTCCTGAATTCCCTACCTCTGTCCTGCAGCAATGCAGGGGCATGTGGAATAGGAGTTGTGGTCAGTTTGTCATGTGTTATTTCTGCCATTCCTGCCTCTCGGGGGAGGGTTCTTTACACTTCCCTTGCTCTTCTTCCCATAGGAGATTCATGAACTTCTCCATCATGAGTCCTTCTCATAGGCTACAGTTCTTCATGAACTGCTCCTGCTTGAGTCCCTCAGGATTCCAAGTCCTGGTAGCAAATCTGCTCCATCATGGGCTCCTCTCTCCATGTGTTCCCAGTAGCTTGCTCCAGCATGGGTTTCCCATGGGGTCACAAGCCTTCTTTGGACATCCACTTGCTCCAGCGTGGGGTCCTCCTTGAGCTGCAAGTGGGTCTCTGCTCCCCCATGGCCTCTATGGACTGCAGGTCAGGGTCTTCCTCTCTGTGGCTGTACCACAGGCTGCAGAGGAGCCTCTGCTCTGATGCCTGGAGCACATCGTCCCCCTCCTTCACTGATCTTGGTATCTGCAGAATTGTCTCACGTATGCTCACTCCTCTCTGCTGTTTTTCCACTGAAGGTTTTCCCCTCCTCTGCTTTTCAAAATGCTATCACAGAGGCTGTTGCTGATGGGCTTGGCCTTTGGCCAATGATGGATCTGTCTTGGAGCTGGCTGGCCTTAGCTCTGTCGAACATGGGAGAAACATCTAGTAGCTTTCTATAGAAGCTTCTTCTGCAGCCCCTGTGCTACCGAAGCCTTGCCACACAAACTCAATATGTAACTTTTAAAATTAAACAGCAGCTTAATTTATTTTCATTAGGCTTAAATATATAAGGTTGCTGCTTGTTTGGCCTGGAGTTTGGGTTTTTCATGTTACTGGGACAATATGAAAGGACTAGAGTGCACAAGCAGGCTTTCAAACTCTTTGGGCATAGCTGAATGAAAAAAACACCAGAAGCATTATTGCATTGCATCATTCCTCTACATATTGTATGAAGAAACAGAGCTGAAATGTTGCTACTGCCAATGCAGAAAGTCATTAGATTTGTGAAATATGGTGTCAGTCAACAGATATTTTTTTGATGATGCTCTTGTTTTAACAGTTTACATGTATGTGGTGTATAGGCTTGATGGACTGCAGCAGACAAAGTACAAAGCAGTGATAACATTAGTGAATGTTTTTACAAGACACGTTGCCTCCACTATGAAATTACGAAATCTGTCTCCCTCAGTGTAGACTGCAAATGTGTTTTACAGATAGTCAGTGGTGCTTGGTAGTTTTTACAGAACAACTAGAGATCGATTTCTAGCTTTTGTTTATTTGCCTTGGAAAGAAATCCATTTAAAAAATGGGCCCAAAAGCAGTTGTTTTCACTAACATAGAAATGAGTGGTGTTTACCTCTTCAGAAGGCCATTGAAAGTGTACTTGCCCTCATCATCACATGTCATCAGAATATTGTATGTGAAGAAAAATAATATCAAATAAATTTGTATCTTGCACTAAGCTTTTATACAATTGCTTACAGTTTACCCTTTTTTTTTTTTGCTGTACTGATCTACCTTTCTACAATTTCAGTTAAAAGTCTGTACTTGACTGTTTGCACTTCTACTTCTGTATTCTAATTTACATAGAAGTTGATTGACAAAGCAGAAAGTCTTTTTCAAAGATGAATGAGAGCAAGCAATTTCAAGTGGCTAGGTCCACATTTTTCAACTAGAGATGATTTTTGAATCCAGCAAAAAAATTCTCAAAGCACTCTAATGGTCAATCACACTATTTACTACTAACAATGGTGAGGAAACATTATAGATATTGCAAATCAAGTGAGGATATTACAAGTAACGAAGTTTAATTTTGCATCTTCCTGTTAATGGCTTGATGTTCATAGTTGAATGGTATACTGAACTTATGTTTTGATCTTATGTCATTACATACAAGCAGTCTCTTAAATTTGTCCTTTGATTAGTTTTAGTTTTCATACCTGTTTAAATCACAGTTTACTACTTTCTTACCTGAGAAGACTGAAGAAGAATCTTGTGGCTATATATATATCTGAAAAGAGGGTGTAAAGAGAACAGAAACAGGCTCTTTTCAGTGGTTTTCAGTGCAGGACAGGAGGCAATAGGCTCAAACTGAAACACAGGAGGTTATGTCTGAACATTGAGTGATATTCTTTCACCATGAGTGTGATGGAGTACCCTCAGGACAGATAGCTCAGAAAGACGGTATAATCTCCATCCTTGGAGATATACTCCAAAAGTCATCTGTAGGAGGCCCTACTTGAGCAGGGCTGTAGACCAGATGACATCTAGATGTTGGCCTCAACCATTTGGTGATCCTGGGAAAATCAAAAGCAATGGATCTTGTTAGGTTTTGACTTAGGCCATTTTAAAAGTTGCATGCTTCCAGGTAGTCAAAACACTCACACTGATTAAAACCAGACAATTTTCCAGTACTTTCTGATTTGTGAGACCATTCTGAAGTAATGATAACAATTAATTTAGCAGACTAAAGCACTAAACTAAAACCTCTTCTTTTTTTTTCTTCTGAATGGGATTCTTTTCAAATGAGTAAATATTTAACAAGCTGTTCACCAACTGGTTATTTTGGAGGTCTACTGGTATGAGTGTTTTCATGTTAGCAACAGCTCTTACTGAACAGAAGAGAGAAATTTATATACCAATCCTAAGCCAACTTCATACTTCAAATGTCTCTATAAATATAAAAGAAACCTGAAATTAAAAAGAAGGAAGTGATGCGGTTTTTGTGTTTTGGTTTCTTTTTAAAGGGTTTATTATAGTCAACTGGAATTATGTAAGTGACAATTTGGAGGAGAGTAATTTTTAATGAACTTTCTTGCTACAGATATTCTCTGCTCTACATATGAGTGAGTAATAACCACTGGAGAAGATTATTTTGTTTTTTTTTAAGATAAAGGTAAGATTGCTGTGCATTTGGAGCTGTCACTTTTCAAGAAAGTGCTGTGGCTCAGATAATTCTTAGTATTGCTGTCCATGCCAGTTGGCTCAGACAAGCTGTTTCTATCCTTGGAAAAGACCAGAGATATAATGTTGTCTTATACTTAAGTATTTCCAAGAAATATATCTAGATACAGACTTTGCTTAAAGTTATGTCCAGATTTTCTTTCCTTACACAGTCTAAAGTGAGACTTGTGATCAAAGGAGGGACAGCATTTCATAAGTGCTTAGCATGATCTCTTCTTTTTTTCAAGTTTAAGGAGAGGAAAAACAACGCCACAACCAAAATCCTATGATTTTGTATGAGGCTGTTTAAGTGTGTTTGAGTGTCGATTTTTTTTTTCTCTTTCTTTGGGTGCAGTTTCCAAACTTGTGGACCATTTAGTCATAATACTTCTGCAGCTGAGTCCCAAGCTAAAGCTGCTGATTTGAACAAGAATGAATAGCCTAAACTCACCATGGCTTTGGTGATGAATGTGCCACTTAAAAACAGGAGGCGGCGGGTGGCACGGAGGATGAATATACCAAGTCCATCTAGCACTAGCTGTGAGTGAGAAGGATCTTCACCTGCTTCTTTTGCATCCTCTTAAGAATTTTTCTTTCAATTTCTAATATAGTCTGAAATACTGTTTTAACAGAAAAGTTCTCCCCAGCTTCCAACAAAACACTGCCGCTTTTGAGATGTATCTTTCATTCCTAGCTTTGGAGGTACCCTTTGTGGAGACACACGATGGAGACTGCAGTGTAGAACAAGGACTTTGTTCTTGAAGGATTGGCTTTGCTTTATCAGGATTCATTTTTACCAAATTGATCATCTTTCAGGAATCTTTCATGTAGAAAGGGCCAGATTATTGGTATTAATGGCCTTTTACACTAGATAGTATTGATACTGTAATCCCCAGGAAATGAGATACAGTGTTTTTCTTTCTGGTTTTGAGAGTACAACAAGCAATCAAAGGTAGAACACTAATACCCAGCAAAGCTCTAGGGCTTTACTGCTATTTTAAGATAGCTTTGGCTTGCATACTGGTAAGACTGGGGTGCATATTTGAAATTCTAGACTGTACAATGAAAAGACAAGCCCTCGGAAACAATCAGTGGTTTTCAGGCATGCTTGTCCTTTGCAAACTGAATGTTAAGCAATGACTTAAGACTACTACACACTGGCTGTAGCTCTTGATGTCTTACACACTGGCTTCATTTTTTGACATAGTTTTGGCAAATGGGGGAACCTGGCAATCCTTCACACTAGAGGCCTTAGCCCTAATAAAGCGCTTTAGTTATTAGCACAAGTAAATAGTTGTCCATTTGTGCTTCATTAATGCATATTAGTCATACAGTAAATACTGTCACACTGGCAAGTTTCCCAGAATACTGAATACTTCTGCACAGTTCAGGAGGGGGTTTCTGACAATGTGGTGTTGGCACCTTTCTTGAAGAAGTTCTTGAAGTTATTAGTGTGGGAGAGTGACAGACAATTATTTCAGCTCACATGGGTTTCTGTAAAACTGATACTTCAGTGGAGATGAGAAGTATTGGTGATGGATTTTATGCTATTGCAGCAGGTCCTCCTCAAGCTTGCATTTAACTTTTCTACAGTCCTCAGCTACATCTTAGATTGCTTTGTGCTGTGGAGAGTACACTGAGGTGCCTACTTTTCTAATAAAAATAATTGAATATTCTAAAAATCTCATAAGATTGTCCAATATTGTAAAATTTGAACTATATATTTTAAGAATTGGACATGTACAATAGTAGGAAGAAATCAGGCAGCACAATGATCTGTGATCTCTGTGTTTTGATTTCTTAAGAGGTATTACTATTTTTTTTTTAACAGCCAGCACAGATTTAACAACTGCTTTTTGTCCTTTGTGTGCCTGATAGTGACTCCAGGAGGACTTAGTCCATATTCCTGCCAGAAACTAGGCAAAGCCAACCAGCTTCTGGATCCTCCTGTCATTGTCTTTGCCCATTTTGAAAATGTGATTTTTTTTTTTTTTTTTTCCTCTTCTCCAGTCACGAGGATACTCCTCTTATCTCTTTACTTATTTTTTGAAGATAAGAGGAAGTAGCTTCTCAGTGATATTGGCCAGCATCTCATCTGTTACCAGGGACTTGGTTCAGGTAGCTTGTGTGGTCAATAACCTTCCTTTGCTGTGAGTAGTGGTTCAGTCCCCAGATGCAGACACTAGGCTGAAAGAACTGGGAGATGTGAGGATGAACTTTACTTGGAATATCTGACACAAAGAAATTATTGATGTTTTGTGTCCTTGGCTGTTAGGTTCCATGCACAACTGATCACCGACTAGTCATCTTTTTGCTCTTGCTTACCTGTAGAAAGGTTCTTGGCATCAGTGCTTGCTCCAGCTCTTCTGCTTGGGCAGTATCTCCATACTCTTTCTGTGTAACCTTTTTCTGCGTCAGCCTTCTTTACGTTTCAGTATTTGAGCTGAGGCAAGGGTTGCCTGCTGTCCTGGTTTTGAGTTTCTGTCGTTCCTCTGTGACTTTCTGCATGACAAAATGGATCATTCTTAGGTTTTGAGGAGGCTATTCTGGGAGATCAGCTTGTTGTCCTGAGCTCCTTAATCCTTCAGAGCAGTCTGCCATGGGAATCTGGGAAGCAGATCCTTGATCAAGCCAAGGATCTGCTTTCCCTCAGTCTAGGGCTGTGGTTCTACTAGTAGTCTTGCTCAGTTTTCTTACTCTTGTTACCTTCATCTCTGCATGGCATCAGGCTGGCATCAGCTTCTACCTCCACAACTGGTGGTCTTCGTGCACGTGTTGGCTTTGCTAACTTATTAGTCCAGCAGAGTGCTTCCTTGATTGACACACTGATCATGTGTGATGTCATCTTCAGCCCACTCCAGAAATCTTTGTAGCATCCAGTGCTGACTGCAGCTGGAACTGATCTGTTTCCTTGTGAGTGGGTGACAAATGTGATTTAGCTGTTTGTCTTCAGTTTCTCCTCATCCCACTCACCTGGTTGCAAAAATTTACTTGTTTGGCCTAGGCAAACAATGGCCTGGGCACTCATCTTCCAAGATGATGGTTGCCTCTTTTGGAAACCAACATTGGAATGGAAAATGACGGACTTACTAGTGTGACAGAAGCAAAGGAGAACCTGGAGTTGCTAGGCAATAGTCCATGTACCTCCTGTCCCACCTCTGTCCTTTGTGGTTTCCTAGCTAACCTGTTGGTTCTCAGTCTCCTGACATTCCCTGGAATGAGAGTAAAGTTTTCCCTCTCTCAAACTTTACTCTCATTCTTCCCTCTCTGAGGGCCTACTGCCAACTATATCTCACCTGAACCATCCTTGGGACAGTGTGGGAAAGCTCTCTCTTGATGAAGTGGCTTGTGAGCTCCCACCCTCAGGTCTGACTAGTTTTGTTATTGTTTGGTCATGAGTGCCCCTGGCTCCAAATCATTTAGTGGGGATGGGCATGCAGCAGCAGTAGGAATCCTGGCCAGATGTTCCCCTTTCCTCTCCCCTGTGGGCCCATTGCAGAAGAGATGCCACTGCTGGTGCTTGGAGTGTGAAGATAAAGCACAGGTCAGGAAGTAAGGGCTGACATAAGCCTTGAAGTGCATGAAGTTTAATGAAGTGTAAAGAGACTGCCTAGCCTAGCAGGGCCATAATCTTTTTTTCTTGCCTGTGAGATTTCCTTGAGTGGTTATGTGCAGGCTGATGAATAATAATGCTTGGGAGAGCTTGGGAGAAGACATTTTATCCTTCTTGGAAGGTCATCCTCTCTCTGGAGGATGTATTGGCAGTGATGATGTCAGGAGTCAGTGACTATAGCTGTATCTATGTCCACTTCCCTTTCCTAATCAGCCTCTATGGGCTCAGGGTCTCCTGCTTCCTGGCTGAGTGAAGCTCTTTAGTCCTTTTGTGTGGTCTTACCCTGTTTCCCATCTACACATCCTTCTTCCAGAGGCCCTCTTAGCATCATCCTTCCTTGACTAGTAGGGAAGCAGAAACTCCTTGGCAAGGCAGGAATAATTGCCATGGTCACGCTGCCTTGACCACTTGTGACCTGTTGGAAAGAATTCTGAAGACTAGCTCTATGATCATGTGTTACATACACATTCTTCAGTGTCTTGTGTGTTACTGGTACTTTTTGGATCACGTTAATTAGTCTCTTGAATGTAGCAGATACAATTCATTGAAGTAACCTATAGCATGTTTACCTGCCTCCACAAGCACTCTCAATTTAAATGTTTTTTTTTTTTTTTTCCTTTTCAAATTCATGGCAGATTCAGATTTTTTTCAAACCAAATATTAACATTTGATGTTAACCTTATGCCCTTTATATCTGGAGGCAGTTGTAGAGCCCTTTCGGTAAGATGAATATGAATTAAGACATCAGAGTGTCATTTCTTCTGACCATACAGAAGTATCAGTTGGTTTGTATGTTCCTGGGAAGAGCGCCTTCCTACATGCATGCTGATGACATTTCTGCAAGTTTGTTTTTTTTTTTTTTTGGCATGATCAAATAGTTAACCAAATATACTAAAGATGTTCTGGAAAAGGCATCTTTTGCAATCTTGTTTTTTCTGGAGTCCTCTGTGGCCTCAAAATTATGGCAAACTGCTGGCTGTTGTATGTGAATTGGCTGGACGTTTAGTCACAAACCATAACTGCTATGCTGGACAAGAGCAGATTGGAAAAATAGTTTTATGACAGCATATCTTTTCGAGCATAACTAGCCCTGAAGTTTAAAATAAACACAGACCCACACAGAATCGTAGAATGGTAGGGGTTGGAAGGGACCTCTAGAGATTATCTAGTCCAACTCCCCTGCTAAAGCAGGTTCATCTAGATCAGGTCACACAGGAACATGTCCATGTGGGTTTTTAAAACCTCCAGTGGAGACTCCACTCCCTCCCTGGGCAGCCTTTTGCAGTGTTCCATCACCCCCCTACAGTAAGTAAGTTTTTTCCTTGTGTTTAAATGGAACTTTTGTGTCTATTAACCACTTGTCCTGTCACTGGAGATAAAAGAAAAAAAAAGTGTCACCCCATCCTCCTAACATAAGTCCTTGAAGTACTTGTGTTAATGAGGTCCTCTCTTAGTCTTGTCTTTTTCTAGGCCTAAACAGCTTCAGATGCCACAGCCTTTCCTCATAAGAAAGAAGTTCCAGTCTGCAAGACCAGAAACTTCACCTGAACTGTCCCACTAGTATATTCTGGAACAGGGATATTGACACAATAACATGGATTATTAGGATGCAAGATTACACAGCTGCTGTCAGTATTGTAGTGATGTGCTAATGAACGCCCAGGAAATTGTGATAGTTAGTTTTCTTGTTTTTGATGGAGATATTGGTCTTTAGTTCAGCTGTATCAAGAAGGTTGCTTGATCTTTTCACTCGCACCTTCTGAAGCCTGCTTCAGAGTTTTTTCTTCCTCATCCTCTGATTTCTGTTTTGGTTTTTTGGGGTTTTT
>WBNH01006572.1:0-50883 GCA_013401255.1 Urocolius indicus | reverse complement strand
CAACACAAGGAGAGAAGAAACAAGAATGACAGTGATACGAGGCAAGTGCACAGTGCAGTTGCTCACTATCTGGGGCCCAACGCTCTGCCTGTTCAGAGCTGTGATTCCCTGCCCTGTCTGGCCAGCTCCTCCGGTGAAATATTTAGCCTGACCCCGGGGTGGCATGTGGAATATCCCCATGGCCAGTCTGGGGCTGCCCATATGCAGTGAACCTCTGAGGCAGAGAAGGAGCAGAGTCCCTTTGGGCAACTTGAAGAAAGGATGCCTGTTGGCTTCTATGCCTGCCCATATTTAGGCTAGATCTGGCCAGAGGGCTGTGTCCACTGTGTGCCAGTTTGACTCTGTCTCCTCTCTGTCCTCTGGCTCAGGGCCACACTACCCATAGCTCTTGCATCATCTTCACCATTAAACCTCAATGGGCAGGGCCTCCTCAGTAAAAGAGCTTTAATGTGTGTGGGGTGTGTGTGTGTGTATGTGTGTGTGTGTGTGTGATTGGCCCAGCGGAGGCACTTAGTGACAGTAAGAGTTTGGAGCAGCAGCAGAGCCTGAGTCCCAAGCAGTGCCAGGAAGTCCCCAGTGAAATCAGAGACATGAATCCAGTGCCAGCTTTGGGAAAGAAACATACCCAGGCCACCAGACAGGATTATTGTCTTGATGATGGGCATGATGCAGATCAGCTTCCAGCCCTCCCTGTCCTCTGTGAACTCCACATACGCAACACAAATGGTGTAGAAGGTACTGAAGACCAGGCAGCCATACACACAAATTGTGGCTAGAAACATTCCTGGTAGGCTGATGCCCATCACCTGCAATAGGTGATGCACCAGGGGATGGTGCATCTCAGGCTCCTCAACCATCTGGCATGGTCTGTGGCCTCCCGGGCCATCGCCTGGATGGACATCACTTTGGGCTGCTCACTCGGCCACTCCAGCCAAGGCTTTCTGGCCCACTGCTGCCAGCAGCTTGGCTTCACATTTCTGCTTTGCTTTGCCTTTTTTTCTGTTTTTTTTTTTCTTTATTTTTTTAATTTTTTTTTCCCAGTTTCTAGTTTTTCTCTTCTCTTCTGTTTCCTCTACTACTTCTCTTCCCTCTTTTTGTCTTCTTCATCTTTTTCTTCTTTTTCATTTTTTTTTCTTGTGTCCACTTCTCCATGTTCTTTATTTTCTTTCTCTTCTTCTTCCAAAAGTTCTCTTTTGGGCAGAATTTCCTCTTTTTCATAGCTTTCTTGCCCTAGAGTTTGCATTACACCTTCTGAGCATCCTCGGGACTTTTGGGCTCTGTTCCTGCCTCCCTGGCCGAGTACCCCAGGGTGGTCCTTTCAGTGAGGGCTACTAGTAGGAAAAACAAAGGAAAAAAACTTTAATCCGCTAAGATGCTAATGCTTTGGAAATGTTGGACAACGTAGACTTTGCATCTTTTTTATCTTTACAGTCTAATAGATTATGCCTGCACTAAGGATTAGGTAAAGGTCATGCCTGATGGTAATCTTAATGTCTGCTTTCACAAAGTAGTGTTTTAAATCATTAATCAAAGAGTTTAGAAGCAGTTCTAAATGGAGTAATGGACAAAAGTGTGAGAATTAAAAAAATTGAAATATACTTAATTTAATAAAATCAGTGAGGACAGGGCAGAGCTCTGAAATACCAATTTTCTGTAGATTTTTTTTTAACTCATACATGTTTTCTGGAAATTGCTGAGTGGACAGTTAAGGAACTGAGAGTGATATAGCTAGCTATCTGGCTTGCATGCAAAGACAACCTTTGTGGAATGTGAAAAAGAAGATAAGACATCTAAGATAGTTCAATGTCAACTCTTGATAAATAATTGATAGGCCAATCATAAAACTGCTGTGAAATTGCATTGACAATATGCAGATTGCTTTACCTATTTTTGTGTAGCTTTGTTGTGAACTTTATTGTCTTCTATGTAGTTTTTATTTAATAGCTTTTTTGATCATTATTTTCAAGTCTGGATTTATTTAAATAGTTTCCCGAAAGAGAGATCATCCTCACATTTCTATCTATTATTTAATATCATCATATACATCCCGTTGGGGAAACACAAATGTTTGTTGGGAAATGTATTTCAGGATGTCACTTTGCAAATTAAAAAAGAAAATAAATATTATGAAAATAAACTCAGATAGCTTTAATGTTTTACTCATCTATTCAGCCCTCGCTTGTTAGATAATATAAAAAGTGACACATAGATTTTAACTATCTCTGTGCAAAAATGCTAAATTTCCTTTTGTCTCCTAACTGCCATTTTGTGTTACAAAACCCCAAGTGCTAAAAGCAGAAGAACAGTTTCCCTGAGCAGAACCCTTGGTTTGTGCTCACGGTAGGTGCCCTGACACTGGAATCCAGTGTAAGTGTACAGCTTTGTTGCATGGATCTGCCTATGGGGCATCAGGATGGGCTAAACTCCCCATTAATATACTCCTCACTGCATAAATGCTGTTCTTTGGAACTGAATGAGAAACAAATACCTCTATTTTTGACCCTTGAGAGTTGCCAGATTATAAGAACTGATACTGTCCCTCTAAGAAACAATTTATTTTGAAACAACAAAAAAAGGAAAAGTAGTATTTGTTAAATATGTACACAGCATTGAACATAAATATCTACCTACAAGGACAATGAAAAGAGGAGAAATGGTAAATTCATCTAGATTAATTTATTTTATCAAGTAATTTAGCTTGCTTTCTTTTGCATTACTGTTAACCTGTAGTCAAAAGTAACAGCAGACTGCAGCTAATCATTTCTTTATATACTTTTTTGCATGATGATTGCTTTTATCAGTTATGTTTGAATAGCTCAAGGGATTAAGGAGAGTTCTAGAGATTAGTAGTCATGAGTCTGACCTTTTTCGTTTGGGTCTTGTTCTTATATTTGTTGTGGCCGTAATGACTAAACCCTTTTGTTCCTGAGAGCTATGTAGTAGCTAGAAATTTTTAGTGGTAAATATGCCCTGTGTCATGAAATCACACAGCTCATGTTTTTAATTGGGAAGTCCATAGAAGCTTATCAAAAGGGAATAATCTGTTCAATCCAAAGTGACCTGAGACAACACTGAAAGATGACGGATACTACAAAGTGGATGAATAAGAGTAGTGGCTCTGTAGCTAGGAACAGGATGTCACTTTGAAGTAGCTGTCACTAATATCTTGGGAAGCAGGGTAAAAATGAAAGCCTTATGGAAATTAATACAGGTACATACATTCAGGAACTACAGATTAAAATTTTTCTGTAATACCCATAAACGGTACAAGTATTGAAACCTACAGCATACTGGGGTGACTGTAATGTAGTAGCCTAATTCATTGAAGATATAGCTCCATGGAAGGTCTCAAAAACAAGAGTATGATGCAATATGTGTTTGGGTTTCTCAACAACAGTGTTGCATGTTTTTCATTGTTCTTGTGTTTCTTACTTACAAAGAAAACCCATAACTATATAAGGGAGCTACAAGAGTGTTGTTTAATATTTTTGTGTGTTTTAGAGATCACGGTTTTATATCTGATGACCCTGCCACATAGTGAAGTTTTCTGAGATACAAAAAGTAGTAAGTGAAAACAACAATCAGGAATACCTGATTTATTTATTTTTTTTTTTTTTACAAACTGAAGGTAGTTTTATTTTTCCTATATTAAGAATTTTAATATGCTAACTCAAACTTTCTTAAGGTGTTCTGCAGTTAGTGAGGATACCATCAAGGGGGAGATAGTCTCATGTGAACCTACATCACAGGTATAACTTCTAGAGAAACATACCTATACATAGGGCGTTTATGGTGACTAGTTCTAACATCCAGACTTCTAGAGATAAGATGAATCCCGTCTTGTGTCTACAAGATTTGCAAGGGTCATTTGGAGCAACAACACTTAATTGTAAGTCTATGATTCACAGTGTATTTCTGTTTAAATTTAGACACAGACTGAAAAAATGTTTTCTGAGCAATAGAACAGTAAAGCAGTCGAGAATGTATCACACAGGACTGACCAGGACAGAGCAGCAGAGTACTGTGTTTCTCAGCTCCCTATAAATAGAGAGCTGTTAATTTTGTTATGGTAATTTTTCTATGTCTCCACAATAGGTTCTTTTTAATTTTTCCCCTCTTTCTTTTCATTTTCCCCCTTTTTTTTCCTCTTTCTCCCCTCTTTTCACTTTTATTTCCTTGTATAACATACCAAAGTATAAGGATTTAAATTTACTGAGAATAGCAGATGGAAAGTACTTGTCCTACAGTTGCTGATATGTCTTCTTAAGCTAAAAGTCAAAGACATACATTGGTATGAAACTAGAAATAATTATTTTTCTATTTCAAATTTTTAAAAAACATTAAAAATGTAAAAATACATTGTTTTAGGTCAAGGGCCAACTGCATTGTTACTCATGGGGCTTAGATTGCTTCAAGAAAGCTCAGGTGGTGAAACATATACAGTAGCAAAGCGATGCTAGATTCATGTTTTATCATTTGGTTAACACTTGTGTTCATTTCTTGTATTGTCCAGTTAAGTTAGAGCAAATATCTTTTATTTCCAGAATAAAACCATAAGTTGAATAGTTTGTTTGTTTGGTTGGTTTTTTAAATTTTTTTCTTTGTTACAAGGACTGACTGTAGTTTTGTATGCAGAGGTACGTACCAGACTAGTCAGGCTGGTGCTGTTGAGTTGTTCTTTTCCCAAGAGCCGCATACAGCAATTGAACGTTTATAATTAAAACAGTCCTCAGGCTGACATAATCTGTGTTTCCCACCTACACCAGTTTTGAACTTGCTCTCTGAAGACAGGACTGTTATATTTTTATTGACGGTTGGAAGGAATGGAAGTAACTGCCCTCCACAGATGGCTGTCTAATTGACAGAAAATTCATCTGGTCTCAGCATTCAGCATTTATTGTGCACACACAAACTCTGCATTCAGTTCACACATAGTATGTCAGATCTGGCCCAGAATCATGAGAATTATGTCAGGAAGCTTTATAGCTGGTCTGTAC
The DNA here is from genome assembly GCA_013401255.1 of Urocolius indicus. Classification (NCBI taxonomy): domain Eukaryota; kingdom Metazoa; phylum Chordata; class Aves; order Coliiformes; family Coliidae; genus Urocolius; species Urocolius indicus. The sequence continues at coordinate 45,886 of WBNH01006572.1, read as the reverse complement.
AGATATTGAGCATTTAAAGCTTTTAGAAATTTTACTGCATGTTTACATACATGGAACAAATCTTGATTGGCCAGCATCACTGATAGCTGACAACACAGAGTTCAAGTCTACCAGGTATCTAAAAGTTATGTGAAAATGTTAGGTTGCCACACTTCATCAGGAAAAGTTACTGGATACAAAAACTCCAAAAATGCCACATATTTCATACACCTCTCTGTCAAAAAAATTATAGTCAAGCTTATTTTTTTCTAAGTGCAGTTTCTTTTGCTTTAGTGTCCTGTTTCAGTTTGTGTCTTATTTCTTGATGATAGCTAAAAAAGAACAACATTCTACACTTTGAATTACAGAGCATATATCTACTGGAAGTAGGACATCTCTCAAATATAAAGCTGAAATATATTATATTTTATATTCTGCTTTGATAATCAATGTGTGTTTTTGTCAGCTCAGAGAAATATGCTATAATTTCTGCTTTTGAATTCAGCATGTACATTTCATTCTCCAAAGACAGGCAGTGAAAGATTTTTTTGATGCTGTTTTGATTTCTTCCAATAATGGTCCATTTGTATAAATTGTAGGTATAAAGGCATGAATTCATGCTGTGTCACAAATTCTACTGACTTTTTTTCCTGCTACATTTCCCTGCTACATTTTTTTCTATTTTTTTTTTTTCCTTACACATAGATTGAATAAAAGTGATACTTTAGGTGGAAAATGGTATTTGGGTTTAATGAGGTAGTCAAAGTTCATTTTAAAATAACGTGATATGTATTAAAATGTATTTAGTGGTTGCTAAACCAGTATGCATTAAAATATCAATTTATTCAAAGTATGATTTTCATATGTGTATAGGTACAACATGTTGAAATGCAATGCATATTCGAAAACACAAAACAGTGTTTCATATGCTCTGTGCTCAAGAATGCAAAGGAAAGGTGATCTAGAATATATTCTAGGTCATGTACACATCTAGATCTATGTATACATCCATATCTACACATCAGTATTTGTACATACTGGTCTGATTTTCAGGCAATTCTGTAAGATGGTCATTTTCTATTTTACAACTGTGTCTTGTTGGCCAAATCGTAGTGATGCTGTTGTCACTGTTATTATGAAAGCATTTATGTACATAATTTTGTGGCAATTTTCTAAACCTGCAAGTATATGAGCTGTTGCTTTTTTACAGTATTCTGCTCTGAAGACAATGAGTTCATTAATACACAGAGATAACATATAGAGGGGCACTAATAAATTGTCTTTGCCCTAAGAACAGTAAATCAAGTGAAAAATGGCAAATACTTTTTATTTAACAAGTATTTTCATTGTGAGTGCACAAAGAGGACAAAATACAGTTACAATATACACAGGATACATAGTAACACCTTCCACTTCTGCATCTTAGTAGTTGAGCAAGTTGTCAAATTTTCAGCCACATAAGTGAGGGAAGGACAGCTCTTCCAATAGACATTCTAACTTCCCATCTCTTCGCAGAACAAGCACACATAGAAATGGGCTTCATCTTAAATCAGTGGGTCTTAAGCACATGCTTGAAGTTAATGATACAAGGTAAGAGAAACTACCTTGTCCATCCTCTGACCTCTTATGTTTCTTGTTTGTTTGTTTCTCCCTAAAGTTGGTACCCAAGTGTTATGATCTGTATTTATTTCTGGCAGAATAGTTTGTATTATCTTACTCCTGACTGCACCATGGAAAGCAAATAAGCATTTATGCAGTGATAGGGAGGCACAGCGGGAGCTCATGAGAAGCAGTACCAAGTTGGAAGCTTTGTGAGGTACCAGGGTTTAGAGTGCATTGACAGAAGATGTCAGAATTAAGCATATTTCTCTGGGAATCAAGAGCAGTAAATAGCACGTATGAGAAATTTTTAATGAAATTTTTAAATTGTAATTTCTGATATTGCCCATATCTTCAACCTTTACAACTGATAAAATCCTGAGGTGAACTTATATTTAATACAATCTATATGAAGAAAAAGAAGATTGGTTTCCAATTTGAGCTATTTTGAAAAAGCAAGAGATAGGCACAACTTTCACTGCACTCATATTTTTATATGTTTTTAGCTTTATTTAGCTTAATTTTTTATTTCCTCAAAATGTCATTTGGCAAGTGTGAAATTAAGCTATCTTGTAGCTTAGACAGCTGTATTAAAACTCACAAAAACACAAAACATAGTGAAAGAAAACCTCTCAAAAAGCAGGAACAGGTAGAAGCCTCTCTGTCAGCCAGTTTGCATTAGGTATCCCTCCAAAAGGTGTAGTCTCCTAAAAATTATGAATTTGATATGAAATGATTCTTTGATTTGTGCTAGAAAATATGTCAGAGTAGATGCTTGGTGTATAGATATAGATATATGACTTGTTTACAGTTTGAATTATTATCTAATATATTTGAGATATTAATCCTACTCCACCAAAATCTAATTTCTACTGAAGATTGTAGACTTTTGTATCTGTTAACTGTTGCAGATTAATTACAGGCTGAAAAGATGTTCATTAGCCTTCAATTTCATTGTCTTTTCCTTTCCATCTATAGTACTGTTAATAAATCATAAATAATCCTTTGTAGGTAGTAGAATGGCTATTGTATGTGAAAGAAGATATTTATTCTGGAATGGTTTTGGTATTAGATGTAAGAAAGATGCCACCATTAAAGTGATGGAGGGTCAGAGATGTGTATTTTTTAGTTCTCTAGCCAGCATGGAGGAACAGATCTTGTTCTTCCTGACTTGGCACAAAAGAGTTTCCTGAAGCTGTATTTTCTTTGATATACTAGGAGCGCACTTCCTCAAAAGACCATGTTTTTTAACAGAAAGCAGCATATCATGGTGAAGTTGGGCCCCAATAGAAAAGTAAGTGATGGAAGGCATGGACAGCTGAGAGAACTAGTAACAATTTAAAATAAAGGATATTCAGAATACAAGTTCATATAAACCACTGTTTTACAAAACCAGTGCACACATTTAATGAAAGAAGTCAAGTCTACAGAACTTACTTTATTATGAGCTTTTTAGGGTCTATATCCAGGATATTTCTTTCAGTTTAAAACAGGAGTACCATTGCAAGTAGATAAGATAACCTCAACTGGGAAAAAAAAATGCAGAAAATATTTTTCCTTAGTTTAAGTGTGGAAAATAAGTACTGCAAAGCAAAGTCTTATTACCTAGTGTTGTAGTTTGTTTTGTATTCATGTAGAAACTAATTTGAGGTTTTTAGATTTAAAAAAATTAATTCCTTACTCTGAAATTTAAGTTTTCCTCTGTACCAACTGCATTTGTATGTTTCCTATTGACTGTCTCTATAGCAATGGCGAACGTATTATGAAGATAATTTAAAAACATTTAAATATCTCAAATACACGGTTACCCAGCTTCAGAAGGTAATATAAAATACCAGTCTACATTTCAGCTGAGCCAATCCATAAAAAAAGACAAAAATAAATAATTTGCAGCACTCATGCTTCTACATATACTGCATGTATCGAAGCACTTTTCAGGGGCTCTTTTTGTTCTTAGTTAAGAAAAGTCCACTGGGTGGTGATATGGAGCTGAATTTCATCATGAGACAACAACTTAGATGAATAAATGTAAAAAAAAGTGGAGAACATCAAGATAAAAAACAGACCTGTTTAATGAAGTCTATAAGACTTGTTACTTGTTACTTGAAGTTGCACACACCTTCCTTAAAACATGCAGATTACAATTTGAAATTATTTCTGGCCTTAGAGAATTCGTGGAAAGCTTTTGTAACCTGCTCAGATGTGTCCCTTATTTTTAATGTTATGCTGTCCAGTTACAATTTTGTCCATATCCTGCTCTAGCTTTGCTGGTTGCACAAACAATACTATAGCAGTTACATATGTATTTATGCTTCATAATCTATATAGAAGGAAAACCTGAAGCCTTGCAATAGAGAGTTTGCTTTAGTATTTTTTTTACCTTTCTGAGAGCTAATTGCCAGTTCATCGACATTTTTCTCTTAATGGGAACATCAAAGCCAAGCAAAGCCAACCGTTCCACAAATGTTTCACAAGGGTTGCACAACACCTTGTTTTTTACTATGTTATATGCTTACCTCATGATAAATAAGAGACTTGGCCACAACCCCTAAATTTCTCATCTGAACTTGTTGCCCAGCTAGTAGAATCAATAAACAACCCTTCTTGCAACAGAAACTGGGAGCAGTAGAAGAAATTAACCACAAGTGCACAGCTTTCCTGGGCTTAGCTTTCTTGCACAGATGTTTTCAACTATGACTGCACATTCTTTTGACCCCAGTATCAGAATCAGCTCAAAGGCCCTTCTCCAGGTGAGCCTCTGTGCCTTGGACAAACCTGAAATGACTGAGATTGTGCCTGCATCCCCCTGCAGTGGTTCAGTGGGAGGAGTTGCTTCAATAGGGCTGGTGACCTTGTAGACAGAATTGAGGGTAGAGGGCCAGAAGTAGTCTATTGACAGTCATTTCATACACATATAGGGATATTTAATGGACCAATGTGAGGTGCTGGGTTTTGCTAATCTCTTCCTAATCTGTTTTTCTGGGCCTTGGACACAGTTTCAGCCCAGGACCTCTATCTGTCAACTGTAATAATAGTGACACCTGTCCTTGACTGTTCCTCCATTGCTATATCTCAAAGCAACTTTGTGGAACTCTATGGAAAGTATAAAAAGTCAAATGAGACCTAGTTAGAGGCTTGAAAAATATCCTCATAGTCAGTTCTAGTTAATGGAATGACAAGTAGCACAAGGTCAGACTCCATTATTTTGCCTTGAGATGCCTATTCTGAGCTACTTCTTCCCGGAAAAATGCTTGTAGAAGGTCTCTAGAGGAATTCCAATTAGTAAGTGGAGTTGTGGAAAATATTGACCCATCTGTGCGACAAGTCACTGTGCCACGGTTTACCTAAGTGACTGGCTGTGCTGCTTTAGCATTGTTACAGCTCTTCTTTGGTTTGGTTTGCTCATACATCTTCATCCAGGCACAAAGGCAGTTTGCAGTGAAGATTTTTGCACTTTTAAAGTAAAAAGCAAAAATGTATTGGTTAACATGTAGGAGATAGCTAGGTGTTAGTTATCTGTTAGTCTAATCACTAGTATGTCCACCACCACTGGCGTGAAGAATCTTTGCTGAGAGGATGGCATCAGGGATGGGAAGGATTGGATACCATCACACATCTTCTGTACTTCAAGTTACTGTTTGCCACCAGCTACATCAACCCTGATGACACTAGCAATTTGACTTCACAAATTGACTTCACAATCAGTTCCCAACTGAACAGACCATCCTAACTAGCTTCCCTGCATTTTTCCTGTTAGAACATCAAAACTTTCCATGATGGTGTTTTATATCTTTGAGCTATTATAATGCAGCCTCAACAATCCTACCCTTGGGTGAGACTTTAGTCTTTTCTGTTTCTTTACAGATCCTCTCACAGCACTTTCATGGTGATCTGAGCTCAGGTCATTCTGCTGTCTTATGTGAGAGCTGAGTCTTGGATGCCCAGTTCACTGGGGAGAGTGGAGACAGCCTTTGAATGGGGTTATGGAAGGAGGGTTTCAGCCTGTGCACAGACCCAGGGAAAGATTCTCAGGAATTAGTTCATTCCTCTGGAGAATTAAGTTAATTGTATTATTGGTTCTATTCTGTTGTTGCTTTTCACAGCAGAGTGTAAATTACAAAAAGATTGTGAATTGCCTGGACTTGAAGTCACTCCAGATGATGGAAGCAGCGCTCATCCAGGTCATAGTGCTCTGCCTTCAAGTTCAGGAGTGAATTATGGAGTGGTATCAGGTTCCTCCAGCCCAAGTCCAGAACTTCCATTTGTCCTCACCCCTAATATTCCCATTTGCCCATTACTCTGGCCTGCCTAGATCTGAATTCAAGTCTGACTTTAAGTGTGTTAGTTGGTAGCCCCAGGACAGACTACTGTGTACTCCACTTGTCATTGGCTCCAGATAGCATCCCACAACCCTCTGAGTGCAGTCACTCAGCAGCTTTTTACCTGTTTAGTAATTTTTAATTTTTTATTGAGAAATAGGAAATGTGTAATTCATTTTCTTTCTCCTGAAGTATTGAGTGGAAATATTTATTGAAAATTTGGGCTCTAAATTAATTTGTTCCTGAAATAGCATTGATAGGATTCTTTCTCTCCTAAATAGACCTTAAGTTATTTTTGTTTTCCTTACTGCCAGCTATAGAGCTTCCTTTTTATCCTTTTAATTTTCTCCATTGATTTTCTATAATTTCTTATTGATATTCATTTCACTAGCCTTTTTTTTTTCTTTTTTTAATATAAGGAGGATTTTTTTAATTAATCTGTACAAATCTGTAATGTATATATGTAATAAAAATGAAAATGTAGAAGTACTAATTTATGTACATAAATTCAGCTCTTTTAGTATTACTGAAAATAATAAGAATAATTAAAAAGAATGTGATACTCCACATAAAAATAATAATAACTGTTATACTTCTAATACCTAACAATCCTGAATTTCAAGAGCATTTTTTGTTACTTTCTATATTTATATCTAAATCTACTGTGACCCTGGAGAACTCGAAATGTGTAACATTTAGGAGGGGAAAAGAGGCCTTTCCACTGAAGATTTTAAAATCACTGTTATCTGCTGTACCAAGATTATTCTAAAACTCATATGTAATTATTTTGCAAATAATTTAATTCAGATGAGTAATACTAGTTCATATCCTTCATCCGTATGGATGATGAGTTAGATCACAAAATTGTACTTTTTTTTTTTGTATCTTAGTCCAGTGATCATGGCTTGATTATGTTTGTTATGTGTTAAATGCATACTGAGAAAGCAGAAAACTTATAATACTTCAAAAGATACAGTACTACGCTGGCACATCCCCACTATTCCGTGATCTCTCAGTTCAAGCAATAGAATATAGAGCAATTGCAATATAAGACTGTAAAATAGGTAGCTCATTTATAATTTCTGATACTTTCATCTTGTAGATTTATGATTAATGAAGTTAATCCAGAAACTTACAAGAAAAAATGCCTTTGTTCATTTATGCAGATTTTTTTTCCTGACTCTTAGTCCCCTGAGAGACATATACATAGTGTATATAAATTGTGGCAACTTACAAATTCAATTTTTCTTATGCCTTCTGTAGGTAAATGGATGTTTTCCAAGTACCCTCATCACCAAGAGCTTGTTTATATAATTTGATTGACAAACACCTTGGTACAATTATTTATACACTGTGGAAAAATTCCTGGGGAAAAGTAAAATTGAAGGGATTATTTTTGTTTGCTGGAGTTCTAGCAGCATTCTAACAATAACAGCCTATGTACAATGGGGAATATTTTATATAACTGAAATTGTTTTTTAAACATCATGTTTCATTCCAGATGGCTTTGAAAACACAATCCTGGTAGACCATTGGGTTTGTATTCTAGAGATTATGATTTCTTTGACACTCAGGATAATTATGCTCCATCAGTGGTCAGCAGGAGTGTGGCAAACAATATGTGACTGTCCTGTTTTCTATCAGTTATTCATCACTGTTTACCAAATGGTTTATGGAAACACGATTGAGCCTGCACATGAAGCACATCTTTTTCCATTCACAGTGAAGCTGAAACTGATATTATATATTTGTGTCCGGATTGTTCTACCAAAACATTTTAAATAACAGAATGATTGATAAGTAGTAGGTAGCAATGTTTTGGATTTGGTGTTTTTTTTTTTTTTCTGATGTACTTTCATAAAATGAATACAAGTATTTCATGATTATCTGTAGCATTCTACATTCTACAGTCTTCAACATCTCTGCAATTTTGACCTACAGACAGAGAGAGAGAGACTAAAAAGACCCTCCATATGTGTATGTGTGTCAGGAGGATGGAGCCAGGCTCTTCTCAGTGATGTCCAATGATAAGATAAGGGGTAAAAGGTACAAGCTGGAACATAAGAGGTCCGAAAGACACATAGGGAAGAATTTCTTCAGTGTGAGGGTGACAGAGCACTGGAACAGGCTGCCCAGATAGATTGTGGAGTCTCCTTCTCTGGGGACATTCAAAATCCACCTGGACGAGTTCCTATGTGACCTACTATAAGTGGCCCTGCTCTGGCAGTGGGGTTGGACTAGATGATCTTTAGAGTTCCAACCCTTAGGATTCTGTGATTCTGTGTACATGTTTAAAATGTTAAGATATTACATACTCAACATTGTTTCATACTTTCCATTGTCTGATTTCACCCTGGATCTATGAAGTAATTAAATTGTTTTAAGAATTATCAGTTCCAAGGAAGTAATTGTGTTCTTTACATGAGGTGTAAAACAAAATTTTTAAACAGATATTAAGAAACTGCAGTAGAGTTGAAGCCATATTGCTGAGGTAGTCGATCTCCACCTTTGTGCATCTAGTTTGAAGGCTGCTGTTATTTTTGTTTCACTACTCGATACTAATAGCATTCAGATACTTTTGCTTTTCTTCTAATACTATACTGGTTATATAATGTTTCACTACCTGAAAATTGGAGGTAAGATTGCTTCAGTTGGGCTTCTCATAGCCTGGGATTCTTCTGCTGGAAATCAGGAAAACATTCAAGTCTGAAGTTTTTCAACTCTGAGAATCATATGAACAAGTTTGAACCTTTTCTTAGCCTCAGAGGAAAAGTACCTGTCAAACAAAGGCTAGCACCTGGGAATCTGAAAAATAAACCAATAATTTTATGTAATATTTCTGATAGTTGACCAATTTTCTTGAGTGAATAGAGTGTTCTTTCCAAGTCAATATCTTGATCTATGCTTCTTGATTTGGGGTTTCACTGGCTTCCAAGAAAAATGAAAAAAAGAAGCAACACCAACCTTTAAAATATTTTTCCTATTAATAGCCCTTTCCCACAGAGTTTCACAACAATATTTTCCTCAGAGAGCCTTAAAACTATGCATCTTTTCCAGATTGTACAGCTTTTTTCTCGATTCCTCTTCAAAATAGCAAAACCTGCTTTCTTGACCTTTACCTTTTTTCAATGTAAAAAAAGAGAAATCTCTAAATAATGCAGATTCATTTGAAGTCGATCCCTGTCACAATTTTAGCTTTGCAATTTACTTGTATTTGGTCTGAGAGTCATAAAAAAGTTAAAAACTGAAATAATAGTGTTAAGAAGTAACCTTCCTGGCTCCAATCTCCACCGCAGCTCTGCCATCACTCCTCTTTGTAGTTACACAGCTTAAGAGAGGAGTCTGCAGTGGTCGTAGTCTCGATGTAAGACCAGGCTGTAACTCAGAATGAGTAGATTTCAAATACCATAAAAGTCATACTAGATAGCAATGCCCTGTGGCATTAACATCTTGTTTATCACATTATATGTTAGCACAGTATCACAATTATGACATCTCCCAAAAAATCATAGGATCATAGAATCATAGAATGGTAGGGTTGGAAGGGACCTTTAGAGATCATCTAGCCCAACTCCCCTACAGAAGCAGGTCCACCTATAAAGCAACAAAAAGCAATAAAACAACAAAAATTAATTTCATTCTTTTTAATAATAATAAAGAAATTAATTATATACTTTAATAAAAATAAAGCAACAAAAATTAATTTAACTATTTTTAAACTCTCTAGAACTATTCTAATGAGAAAACATCAGGTATTTTCAAAAGTTTGTCTTGCTAAAAGAAAACTTCTGTCATAAATACATAGTGGTAGTAGTAGTACCAGTAATAGTAGAAGAAGTACTGAAATTATCCAGATATTTTTATATTTAAACAATAGGCGTATGCTTAAGTGTGATAATTATTCATAATTGGAGCAGCTTCTGTTCACTTCATTTGGTTTAGTTCTTGGAGTAAAACTTTGAGCTATCAGATATTCACCTTGTGTTTTCAGTATGACAAAATTTCTCCCCTCTGTTTCTTTTGATAACCTTTTTTTTTTGCCCCTGTTTCAGTCTTTCATTTCTTGAACCGATACAGTTCAGAGATCTAATCACNTTAATTATATACTTTAATAAAAATAAAGCAACAAAAATTAATTTAACTATTTTTAAACTCTCTAGAACTATTCTAATGAGAAAACATCAGGTATTTTCAAAAGTTTGTCTTGCTAAAAGAAAACTTCTGTCATAAATACATAGTGGTAGTAGTAGTACCAGTAATAGTAGAAGAAGTACTGAAATTATCCAGATATTTTTATATTTAAACAATAGGCGTATGCTTAAGTGTGATAATTATTCATAATTGGAGCAGCTTCTGTTCACTTCATTTGGTTTAGTTCTTGGAGTAAAACTTTGAGCTATCAGATATTCACCTTGTGTTTTCAGTATGACAAAATTTCTCCCCTCTGTTTCTTTTGATAACCCTTTTTTTTTGCCCCTGTTTCAGTCTTTCATTTCTTGAACCGATACAGTTCAGAGATCTAATCACAAGATCTGATAGATCTTGTGGACCATAACCCTTAATTTGATGTGTCAGAAGTTCTCGAGCTGTAAAAGTAAGCTTGCTAGATCTCCTGATTAACATGTTTGATTTTTTCTTGGTACTGTATGAGGATAGTAACAGAAACACAGTGTGTCAAGACTTTGCTGTCTCTGTGATAGAAAATGTACAGATTTTTATGACCTCAAAGAAAAATGTAGTCAATCCAAGTTGAACTGCTTCCTGTCTTTTGAAACGAATACAGCTAGAGATTTCTTCCTCTGTTCAGAAATGCCATGTATCATTGCACAGGGAGTAGTACATCTGGTAGCAAGCATAAGTCACCTTCTCTCCAGTGTAGAGGAACAAATGCCTCACCTTAGATGTGCACCTAGGGCCCTGTCTTTGAAAGGCAAATCTGTTTGGTGGTGTGATAATGGCACAGGAAGGCATATTATAGAACCTGCTGCTTTCATGCAGCAAGCAGAGGGCATTTCGGGGCACTTTAGAAAGAAAGTAAATTACAACAGCTCCCAGTTTGATGCTCTCAGTTCACTTTAGAGACAGATGAATGGAACTTTCTTGTATCCTTTATACAAACAATACAGTACAATCTTAGCAGAAATCATAGGGTTCCAGATTTCTTTTGCACATCCCAAACATTTTTTCTTGAGAGAAAAACAAACTGTCATTTCAAAGCACTGTTAACCAGTGTATAATCTGAATAAATCTGTTTCTCTACTTTCAACCACTAGGTTAATAAAATGTTTACTAAGCTCAATTGTAAAAACAAACTGTAAACTTCCAGAGAGGAAGTTCATACCTTTGTAGTTGCTAATTTTACTATTCCATGGATTAAATTCATCAGCAGATTTCATGATAGTGTAAAATAAAGCATACATTCAGCAAAAAATAATAGTATTATTTAAATCATCTAATGTTATCAGTTTTCATTTCTTGCAATTCTTCTATAGCATCTCATTATCTTATGGAGGGGTGTGTTCTTGTGTCCAGTTGTGGACTATATTAATTTTTCAAGTAATGGTATAGAACATTTAGAAAAAAAACCCAGACACACAGATTTGTGCTTAAGAATATATAGTCCTGTTTTGTTTTTTAACTCCTAGTTTGTTAGCTCCCTGGAAGTAGTTTGTGGAACCTCATGAACATATGACTTATAAGCCAAAAAACAGTCTTTTCTCTCCCCTGTTCAGTTTAGGATGGGGAGTGATAGAATGGCTTTGTTGGGCATCTGGCACCTAGGCAGAGTTAAATCCCAAGGAACCTCATACAATATCAGGAAACATAAGTTGTGGATGAACTCAGGTTTATTAGACCTGAACTTGTGTGCAGCTAATCTGATTTTATTCTAAACTAGATAATTCATGCAACATTGCAAGCAATACATTTGCTGTTCAACAACAGTGTCAGGTTTTCAGCATTTCTAAAGTGTTCACAAAAAGTCTATGTTCATGCCATAAAAACAACTGTTCAGTGATGATATATAAAAACTATGAAGAATATAATAATTTCCTACAAGATCTGATTCCATCAGGATTACTGCTAGAGAGACTTTTTAAAACCCATGGAGGAATTTGTTTGGAACCAAATCCTGAAATTCAATATTAATGTATTATCATATTGCATTTTAAATGATGATAATAGTAAAACATTCTGCTTCTTAAAGGATTATTTGCTTACATTTCATGATTCAAATATTCACATTGGTTTATATTTTCTTTTGACTTGCCTGCATGTGGAACATTTAGAGAAGTAGTGAAAAATATGGAAGGCTTGTGATATTCTTTACTGTAATAATACCATTCCTAAGAGGATATTTTTTCTGGTGATAGAAGCAGGTCATTGGCAAAGGCACATTGGTTTGCTGTGTATTTTTATAACAAACCTGATCTGGGCTTTCTTTAGACAATTGCTTTCCATTATGTGGATTCCTCAAATGTAACAGACAAGAATGATCTATTCTTAAAAATCATTCTTAGCAGAACATGGGATCCTGCTTAGAAACAAAAACTAGCATTTTAAAAGGCTTTGCGTGATTTTCCCAACACAATGACAGTTCACGCATGGCTGAGATTGACAGTTCTATCAGTCACTGATTGGCAAACTTCAGAGTTCTTCTGAATGCTGTGTTTTAAACAAGAAAAAATCCCAAACCAACAATTTTTTCCTGACTTTACCAGTATTTTTTTCTTAGAGATCAAATTATGATAGATTTTGTCCCAGAAAACCAACAGAAAAAAAGTATTAGTATCATAAGTCAGTGAGTTGGGAATGGAGATAAAAACAATATAAGGCTCAGTGAGTGTTCTTCATAAAATACACCTCATTTTGAAAGAGGAGCTTCTCTTTAATTATTTTTGCTTCAGATTTCATCCATTGAATTATGAATTTCTTACAAGAGACTTTAAAAAAAAAGTCACACTTCTCTAGAGAAAACAGCAAACTGTCTCAAATAATGAGCTGCTAGATTTGTGGAATTGCCTACTTTGTTGTCATGGAAACTAAAGTTATGAAAAATTGAATGAAAGAATCTGATGATGTCTCCCATAGTTATTATATAACTCTTGGAGTTAATATTCCTGAACAGCTAATTATTTATAAACACTTCAGAACAAAGGATGGAACAATATGGAGTTTTGTTGAAGAGTAATTGAATATTTATGTGCATAACCTGAGCATACTAATGCTTGTTAATCAACACTCTAAAAGAAATTGTTTGAAATTCTAATCTCAGTGAAGTTAGACAAAATTTACCAGTTCAAGCAGTAGGAATAGCATTTGATCCAAGTGATAAAGAAATGTTGTTCCAGAAATCCCTGTGAGTTTCTACTGATGGGAATTAATATCTTTCTAAAGGTTAACTGACAGTTATTATATGACTAAAACATTTTTCAACTGTTGTTTCCACAAGGTTAATATACACACAAAAATATATAATAAAGTGTACTGCTGAAAAAGAGCAATGAATTTTCTCCTACAACATAAATCAGCTGAACAAAATCAAGCATGTATTTTATTTAAAAGAGCTGTAGAACAACCCATCAAAATCCTCTGTGTCAACCAGTCTAAGTACTTTATAGCTATTGTCTTAATTATTTCTATAATTGCCTTCTGAAAAAAAAAAGCTTGTAGTTTAGGATATACCCACAGTTCAAAAACAAGGGCATTTGTCTTTGGTAATCATCCAAATCAACGTCTTTATTAAGAAGTTATTTTCATCACCAGGGAAACAGTCAAATCAGGGATACTTTGCACCTGAAATATTGGGCATTAACCCAAGTTCTAACTCTGGTTCATCTTTTCCTGTTAATTTGACATGTAGTTATTCTCCATTGTTGGTCACAGGAAAATTTGTAAGCTAATATCAGATATCTGAGTTCTGTTTCCCTAAAGACAAACCTGTTAACTCTCATAAACTTCTCACCAAGACTAGTTTATCACAATTGGTATTTTGATAATCTTAAAAGATCTATGGGATTTATCCATGGCTTCTCTTAGGAGGTCCTGCTCTGGCAAGGGGTTGGACTAGATGATCTTTTGAGGTCCTTTCCAACCCTTAAGATTCTGTGATTATTATAAAATTATTCTTCAATTATTATAAAGACTGGCTTTTTGAAGTTGATAGTGATAGTTCTTTCAATCATCTCATTCTACATACTTAACATTACGTGTTTTCACTACCCTGCAAACCAATGCAGTCATTAGTGCTTAAAGACTAGTCCTGATGAACTTTTACAATTGTTCCACATGTGATACTCCTTCCTATTTAGTAAACCAGTCAAATGGTTAGAGCACTGGTTATGTAGCTAAAATCTTGGGTTAATCCTCCTCTTCCACTTCAAATAATTAAAATATAAACTAAGATATATTCTGCACAAGTCATTTAATGTCTTGCTCAGATGCTGGGTGAAAACACATTCCAGCTATTCTGTTGCAGGTATGCATTTTGCAACAATTAGCTTATACTCTTAATAGTGAATGGACAGCAGGACACTGATGGACCATCATGGCATTCCCATACAAATGAGAAATCAAAGATTGATTGATTGCACTTTTCATTAAAAAGATTTTAAATATTTGTCAGAAGCACTTCTGAGAGAAGGACTAGCCACAGTGCATGGCTCTGTTTTCTGCTAACTGTGCTGGGTTCTATGCCTTCTACCTCTTGATTAGTTGGGGCGGTTGCCTGTTGGCTGTGCTGGCAAGATTGCACTGATCCTCTGAAGTGTCTGACTTGTTCCAGAAACTCTGTTAGCAAAGTGTTTAATGCAAAGCTTTTTTTAAATTATTTTTTTATTTTCAGACATTAAAGAAATAATGTTATAGTACTTAATATAATGTCTGTTTAATGTACCTAAATCATTTATTGAATTTGATCTTTATTTTTTCTGCTTTAGCTTTGCACTGTTAAGTGATGATATTATTGTTATATTTCACTGCTATTGTTCACAGAGATATTGTCAGACAAAGCCTATAACTTATGAGTTGCTCAGGTACTAAATGAATGAGTGCCACGGGTTTGTGTGGAGCCATTTCTGGTAGCAGGGAAGGGGCTACTATGGTGACTCCTTGAAACTTTCTGTGGCTCTGAGTCAGACTCACTCCCGAGGCTGAGCCAATCAGGCCTCTCTGTGATCATTTTTAAGAAGANCTTTTCTTTTCTTTTCGGTAGTAGAAAAAAAAATTCTTACTTTCCTCTCTAAGTCGAGTACTGGAGTCTGTTTTACCTGGAATTGTAATTGGCAGTAAGCCCTCCCTGTCCTTGTCTAGATCCATAATGTCCTTGGTTATCTTTTTTGCCTCCCATCTCTCTGGGGCCTCCACCATCCTAAGGAAGATGGCATTGTATGAGAGAGGGTGAGTAAGAGGCCGTGTGGTGCTTTGTTGATAGCTGGGCCTGAACCACAACAGCTGTAAAACTAAAGTAGATAAGAATAAATTAAACAATACAAGAAAATGTATCATTCCAATCTCTGAGTCTTGAAAATAACTTTTATAAACCAAAATTCCATTAAAAGGTATTCTCACATAGTCCATGAGAATAGCATTTCATGTGAAAATATAAACAACAGCAGATAAATTAGCAGATAAATTATGGGAATAGTACAAAAATAAAATAATTCCAGTCATTCCTTATAAGAAGGATAAGTTCTTTAGAAATGAAGAAAAAATATACCAAATGAAAAGAAAAATCAATTAATATCAGCAAAAGTTTTATACTGCTTTCAGGGAAATTGAGATTTTGCTTAGTAAGAACCTTCTTTGACTTTGACTATATTCAGAGTTATTCATCCTGATTCAAATCATACTCAACTTTGTCATTGAAACCTAAAGCCAGGATTAATTGGAGGATATGTTTGAGTGCTTTCCCTATTTTGTACCTTTGACAAACCTCTTGGCTTAATAACATTGTTTTTATAGAACCATTTTCTAGATTTTTGTATAGTTAAGTAAGAGTTTCAGCTGTAAGTTTTTTCTTGTTCATCGTCTTTATTAAGCATCCTGTCTTTATAGAAGCAGATAAGAACTGGAAAATAGGAATTTAAAAGCCTATAAAGGCACACATTCTAGAAAACAAATAAAAATATCCTCAAAGGGTTCTTTTTATAGCTGGTTGGGTTTGTTTTGCTTTCTTTTTTACCTAGTCAAATTGAGGTTATACATGCAGTGAAATAGGATCAAAATCTCAAGAAACATGTAGGAAATGACAATGTTTTTCAAGAGAGATATAGTTTTGTTTCAGTGAAAGGAATAAAAAAGCTTGAGTTTTGCATATAAATACTTTTTCATTATAAAAACAAGGAAACAAGACTTTTGTTTAACCTTAGGAAGAATGAAGACATGAGCAGAGCTAACTTAGGTTACATCCTCCGTGCAATTTGTACTTTTCAGACAATTTATGAAGGCAGCAAATTTTAGAAGATATTCTACATTAGGCAATCTGTTACTCCCAAGTAAAAATATTCTTGATTTAAGACCACATAATTATTTTAAATAGGATAATAATATCACTAATATTGGTAATTTGATAACCGAAAGTAAAATAGCTTGGCTATCTTACAATTTTCAAAGATAAAAGGAAGAAGAGGACTTTTAATATTCAAGAAGTTTGTTAAGACTACTCTATGCACAATGTTAAAACACAGTCCCCAAAAGGCTAATTTTCTTCTTTCCTGTGCTTCTGCTTTAATTGACGTAACCTTTTCCTCTGAGATGAAGCTTAAATAGCTATGTACCAATATGTGTTTAAACATAAACATATCTCAGCAATCTCAGTATATCTCAGATTAGATGAGGAAGCTACATTTAACCATTGGAACATTTAATGAAAGCTCATTCTTCCACCACTAGAAGTTTCCAGGAGGATCTCTGAAAGAAGAGTGAAGTTCTCATCACCATCACATTTCAGAACCAGGAAATTCAGACTCTGTTCAGACACGTTCCTGTGTTGTATCCCAGCACTGACGGCAACACCTTTCCTAGCTCCATAGCTCCTCTCTGCTGGTGCAGCTACCTAGTCTCCTCTTTGCAGCTCCCAGCTCTACCTCTGCCCTGGCTTGTGGGACCCTGTCTGCCTCTGCCAGATGCCATGTGAAAAGCTCACTGCTTCAAATAGTAACGTGACACACATGGCTTCAACTTGCCACAAATTTGGCTTCTAAGCAGATGTTAGTGGTCCCTAAGGAGAGTGGAGAAATTATGGAAAGGCCATGAGAGAATTTGAAGCAAAAAGCCTGAAGACAAACGGAGAAATGGGAAGAGGACAGTTGTAGAAAAAAAATCAAAATGTGGGCCATATTTGTGCATCCATGTTCTGTTTCCATCTGAGTTAATTTTCTTCCTAGTAGCCATGGTTTAGATTGAATATGAAAATAATGCTGATAACACATGGATGTTTTAGTTGTTGCTAAGTAGCGCTTATCCTAAGTCAAGGACTTTCCAGTTTCCCCTGCTCTGCCAATAAGGAGGTGTACAAGCAGCTGGGAGGGACTATGGCCAGGACAACTGACTTGAACTAGTCAAAGGAGTATTCCATAATACAAGATGTCAAGCTCAGTATATAAATGGGGGAGGAGTTGGCTGAGAGGGGCCAATTGCTGCTCCGGGACTGGTTGGGCATCAATCAGCAGGTGGTGAGCAGCTGCACTGTTCATCACTTGTTTATCTTGGGTTTTATTTACCTCTTGTTTTGCTACCTTACTCTTCATTATTACTATATTTTATTTCAATTGTTTAATTGTTCTTGATCCATGCATTTTACTTTTTTTTCTTCCAATTCCCCTTCCCATCTCTCACTGTAGGGGAAGGAGTGGGTGAGTGGCTGCATAGTGTTTAATTTCTGGCTGGGGTTAAACCACGACAATGCTTAAAAACAAGGTGATATTTTAATAATCATGGAGGAAGAGGTTGTTGGAACAAAGAAGGAGACATAATTCAGAATTTTTTTTTTTGTGGACTTGAGTGCTCTTTGAACAGCCTGGATCGTGAATAGTTAAACTGACTTTCTTGAATAACCTATAGAGTGACATTTGTTTCCATAAATTATTCACTGAGTATCTACAAATAACAAACTCATGTGTTGTAACTGGCTTTCAAGCAAAAAATAAAAGAGTGAAATTTTCAATACATTATTCAAACAGCTGGAGTTCAGATATGTTTTTATGTACATCAACCACAAATACGCTTGAGGTGTTATTAGACAGCAAGTGTGATAAACTGGGCATTTCCTTTGCATCAAATGCTATTGATTGCTGAGCTCAGAGAGCCGTTGTCTGTTGAAAATGTGGAGTAGTTGAGCTTTTGCCAGTTTCTTGTTGCTGAGCAACGGCATTTGTCCCTTCCAGTTTCTTGTAGCTTGTATATATGGATTAAACTGCATGTAGAATGAAAACTATCTTAACTATTTAATGACTGTATAAATCATTTCCTCTGTTAAATATGCAAAAGCTGCCAAGCAGTGAAATTTTCTGGATTTCATTACACAACTAGGGCTAGGGGGAAGACACAGCTGCCAAGGAGCAGCCAGAACAGGGATGGGGAGCAGAGAGCCCAGGAACTCCTATGCCAGCTGGGCAGGAGCTCAAAGTCAGAGCTCAGCCCTACAGCTAAACAAAGGAGCAGGTCAGACCCAGACATCCTGGCCAGGCCCAAACAGAGGTCTAGATCATAAGACAGTATCATGGTGATAGGGAGTGGGCTCACAGTCCAGCCAGGGGCAGACACAGCCCAAGGATGGCTAGGTAAAGCCATAAGGGTGTCAGTGGCCTGCAGCCAAGCAGGGACATGGGCTTATGGGTTGTCCCAGCTCAGCAGGGTCTGTGGCTGGGCTGGGCAGGGCAGAGCTTTGGAGAGATGGACACTGGCCCTGCTACAGTATCAGTGGGGCAAGCGCTGATGGCCCTGGGGAGCTGACATGGGGTTCAGGGCTGCTAGCAGAGCAGAGGAAGACATGGAGGGGCTGACACAAAGTCCTAGGCCATGGATAGGGTGAGGAAGCTCTGACAGTGGTGTTGGTAAACATCTTCAGTGAGAATCACATATTCTCACTGCTGTGTCTCCATTATTTTATAATACCTACTTTCTGCAAAAAAAGACCTTTTACTACACTTTATGCAGTGTCTGCATTTTTCTTTTCATTTCATAATGACTGTGCAAGCCAAAAAATTAGTATTCATTAACAACGAACATGTTCTCCAAAGCTTAAATTGTCAGCAGAATCTTATCACCACAGGAAAATGAAATCTTTTTTGTAAGATTCATAGATAGGTAAAAGTGGGATTCACATGACAGTGCTAAAGATTGTTTTGACCTTTTCAACAATTACTTTGAAATGCCAAAAAATTTCAGCTGACTCCATGCAGCACATTTAGCTCCATTAAGTATCTGTTTTGTATCTGATATTTTAAATTTTAATAACAAGTTCAAATAGCTGCATGTTAATTAACACAACAAAAAGCAATTTCCCTTTTATTTCTAAATAGAAAATTCATAGGTAAATCCAAGTTCACTTATGTTGAAGTATGAAGTCATCACTGAAACAAACTTCCAAATCTTTTAGTTCCCATGAGGTCCACCATGCTTAATTAGAGCATTTTCATTACTTGTCAATGACGATCAACAGTAAACGTCTTAAGTGTGATGAGAAACTGTCATGCTGGATTGAGTTACTAATATCTGAGTTACTCATATCTTTTAAACAAAATCTAAGTCATCTTTTCAATTCTATCAATTCTAACCAGAGTCTTGCTTGTATCACCAATGTAATTTTTGCCTGCCAGGTTAAAAAATACTGCAGCAGGTGGAGACTTTTCTAGAGTATAACTGAGACAACTAAGAGAGAAACATTGTCTTAAACTCTGAAGAGCTATTACAGGTTTCCAATGAGGTAAGGTTGGCCCAGGAAACATTAGCCATCGTTTTCTCTACATTCAGTGTTGTCTGTGTATCTAACTGGTTACCTTCAGAAACTGTTACCTTCAGAAACTTTATGTGTACTTGAAATGTAACTGTAAAGGACAGCTGTCACAGTAAGTAAAGTAAGAGAAGAAATCTAGTCAAATACAAGGTTTTTCTGTGAAAATGCCTTTTCGGTATTAGAAGAGATTGCAAATGATAGATATAAAACAATGTCTAAATGGATGACAAACATTTGAATTTTTAATTCCATGAAAGCTGTACCTCATGTACATCTGACTGCCTCAGACCTTTTATGGACACAAATATACCTTTTTTAGATGTATCATAGCAGCCCATATCTCTAAACTGTTTCAGACATTCATCACTAGTTGTAAAACTTCCTTCCCTCTTGTTCTAGCCCAATGTGATGAACAGGCAAGATTTAGGTCTGCATCTGTTAGTGTTTTCTCTGAGGTGAAGAAAGCATGCCTTTCTGGAGGAGACTTGCAACTGGAAGTAGAGATTCCAAACTACCCAATAATATCCATGTTTTCCCCCAATATGGTGAGTATCCTATGTGTGGAAAGCCATTGTTTTGTTACTTTGAATTAGTGCTGCTGAAATTCTTAAATTTTAATGAAATTGATTTTTTTTTTTTTTTTTTTGGTGAGGACTGTGAAAACAAGTACTTTTAAATGATCCTTTAAATATTCATGTTTATGTTTCTCTGAAAAAATGTTATGGTTTTCCCTTTTTCACATAGGTGGTATATCGTTGAACAAGTGTAGGTATAAGATGTTTATAAACAGACATTTCTGTTCACCTAAACAATTCTGCACGCGGGGTCTCCCAGAATGAAGGCAAGATGTGTGAGAGTGAATGACACGGCTTAACAAGTGTAAGAAATTGGTACAACATTTTATTCCTTGGACATTTTTTCCTTCTGTTGCATTTCTTGGTGTTATAGGTGTTACATTTTGAGCTATGTTTACATACAAATAGAATCTGCATACATATTTGGATTTATATATGCATGTATGTGTATATATATATATGAGATACATATGATGATTCAGTTATGGTCTGTAAATAATTGGCTTCATAATAATATTTCACCAGAAACTTTAAATTAAGGTAGCGTCACCATAGCTAATCTATTATAGTCATGCCCTGTTAATATAAACTATTAATATATACAAATTAACAGCAGTGATCCTACCTGTAAGATATACAGGAAAGCATAATTGGATGAGATGGAATAGAACTAAACTTTGGAGTTAATAGGTTGAAACTCTCAGTAACAGTAAGCAAACTGGTACTTGTACATTTCTCTTAGAGAAATGTAGCAAATTAGATGTAGTGAAAGTAAAATATGGACATAAAGCTAATCCTAGATAATTCAAGTTAATATTAGAACAAGGTTTCTGAAGAATTACTTTCTGTTAATTACTGCTGAATTAACAATGTAATTTTTTAAGATGATGCACTGATCTCCTCCTCTGATTTTTGCAGTGAGATTTTTTTGTGTAGTTACCTATGTGTACACACAGTATTCAATTCTTTTCTTCGACACTAAACACTAAACATGTATGTGAAGGTGTAGAGTAGCACAGAAAGTAACAGAGATACAGATATCTTGCAAACATGACAAATTTTATAATTCAACCTTTTTTTTTAAAAGCTGAAATATTCCCAAATTTTTGTTAAATATTGGAAGTAGTAGCAACCTTTACCACAGTAATGCTATTGCTGCAGTACAAAACTTACAGATGCATTCAGTTCTACATTGTGAGTCTACCAGCAGCCTCAATGAATCCAGCTTCTGTGAAGAGACTTCTGGAGTTGTACCTTAATTGCAGATTCATCCAGGCATGGATTTACCTACTGAGTTCAATCAAGGTTTCATCCAGTTGAGTTAGGATTTATCTAGAAAGTTGATGGGATGTACATCTTCCCTCTAGTCCCTTGTAGTCATTATTTTGGATTATGCTGCATATATTTCCTGGTCGTATGACATAGACGACATTGTAAAGCTTCACATGATCTGCATTAAAGGTGGCATCTAGTTGCTTAT
The DNA here is from genome assembly GCA_013401255.1 of Urocolius indicus. Classification (NCBI taxonomy): domain Eukaryota; kingdom Metazoa; phylum Chordata; class Aves; order Coliiformes; family Coliidae; genus Urocolius; species Urocolius indicus. The sequence goes on along the minus strand of WBNH01006572.1, from coordinate 23,980 downwards.
GACTATAGACATAATCTATAGATAAATTATGTAAAGTTCAAAGCTGTATGTTCAGAACTGCACTTAATCATTTTATGAAACTAATATTTGTATGACTGCAAAGACAACTGTTTTGTGTCAGTGTTAAGGGAAGAAATTATCAATAGTGAATATTTTTATACAGATTAAGCATAATTATTGCAAGAATTTTGGTACGTTTGTATTCGTAACCAATGTTATTGAAGGAATAGGCTAGAAGGAAACTTATGCATCTTACTTTGGTTTTAGAGACAATGTAAAATTCTAGTTATATGCAGTTTAAACTTCAAGTTTGATAACCTTGAAGTTGTTCAACTCCCATTACAGTTACAGAGAGGCTGTTCTGGAAGTGTATTGCTGCAGGAGGCCTTTTAAATTCTAACCAAAATTTATTAATGGCCAGTTTGTTTCTATTTGTTTTTCTGCCAGCACTGTCCCTTAAATTAAATAGTTGTTATTCCTCTCCCTTGTTTATCCCCAAAATGTTTATAGTGAGTGACTGTATTCCCTCTCAGCTTTTGTTTTGTTAGGGTAAACAAGACTAGCTCTGTTGACAGATGGTTGGCCAGAACTCAACCAGGCAAAGCGACACACCAGCTTCAGAAAGCCAGGAGTAATCACTCTTTGGAGGCTACCTCCAGACTGCGACCCATCAGAGACCTGAGAGAAAAAAAATCTTATATTGGGTTGTAGCTTTGTCACTTCTTCCCATTCTCTAATTATCAATCCACTATGAACTCTTTCTGGTTTGTTTTTTTTTTTTTAATAATTATCAGTCAGAATCTCAAACTCTTTTATAGACACAGGAATTGTAATTGTAGCCTGAGTTGACATAACTGGACTGCTTTTAATCTAATATGTACACTAAAATAAATGAAAGACAAGGAGCCTGAAGGGATTGCAGTAAAAAGCTATCATGGATCTAAAGTTCTTTTTTCGCAATTTGAGATACAGTAAACTCTTTGCTGTCAGTGTTATTGCTTCCTCTATTCAAAACAAGTAGTGGCAGTCACACCAGTGGCTGCTATGTGTACACATTTTTCCCTGGTCCTGAAAAAGAGCTCTTTGAGTGCTTCCAGAAAACCAGAAGCATACAGAAACCACTGGTAAATCCTGGATATTTCCCCCTCTCATTTCTTTAATATGGACCTGGCAACATCGATTCGTTTCTTCTTTCAAGCCAGAAATGTCATGGCCAAAATTCAAACTGAGGTACTTATGTGCTGCCAGTTTAAAAAAGAATTTCTTATTTCAGATTAAAGTTACTCTCCTTCTCTATCTTAAAATTATTTTGCAATTATGAAGCAGCTTCTTACCAACAGTACTGGCTACTTGTCAACATGGATGAGGTAATCTCTACATATAGTGCTCAATCTTAGGTACTGGCTAATCTCCAAACTGTAAAAATGAATAGGTTGGGCTGTTGAAACAGGCTTTGAAATCTTGTTTCTGTAAATCTTACACAGGAAAAGTATGGATGCTGTCACCAATGGATAGTTTTATGACTAAAAGATCTGGTCAAGGTTTGCCACATGTACAAGCTTATTTTTAAAGAGGTAAAATCTAAAAAGAGCATTTATCATTACCAATGCTCCATACTTTGCAATGTTTCTCTGCCTCTCTCCTGTTGTCAGTTCTTCCCATCCTTTCTTCCTTCTTCCTCCTCACTCCCTCCTGCTCTCCTCTCCCTCACTTACTCTCTTTCCTCCTTCCTGTATTTTCTTTTTATTAGTCAGGTTTCTCTATTTTATCACAGATTGTGGGATGATTTCTGCTGCTCAAATATTTACTTGTTTCAATGAATTAGGGACATAATTTTCAGTGCCAAAATATGTCCTGTAGCACATTTACTTGATTTATTAGGATATAGGTCATTTTATTAATTTATGCTAAAATTTTCTACATGCTCAATTTATCAAATGTTCCTTTTCAACATAATCTTTCCTTCTTAATTCTTCCTGATTTTATTTGTTTTCTTGTGAAAATTATGTTAAAGGAAAGGAAAAAATATGAGAATTGAGAAAATACATTCCATTTGACACTACTGACACTTTGCTTATACATTGTGTCATTCTCCTGTATTTCATCCATCATATGAGTGAGCATTATTAAATCCTTCAGTAGGAACTGAAGCTTTGTTGGCTGTGGGTGGACTTTTGGCTTGTCAAAGGTGTTATAATACAATTAATGTATTTATTCATTATATTGACCTCAACAGAGAATGCTGCTGCACAGAGAAAGAAATTTTACCTTACACATGAGTCTCCCAGCACAGCTTTGTCAGCTGTATGAAGTTCCATTTCAATAAGGATAGCTGTAAGAACTGGACTCAAATTCAGATTATATTCAGTATTTTAGTAAGCAGTCTTAATACTATCAATAAAAAATGCTGCCATTGTCATCAATGAAATTCATATGCACAAGTATTCAAATAGCAGCCTTTGGTTGTGGAGACCTCTATTTGCAAGCATAATTTTAAAATAAAACAGTTTCATTTGGACAGGGAAGACATGCAAAATAAGTAGCCATTTCACTCTGAAAGCTGAAATTCTTTAAACTATAACAAGGCATTATCAAATGTTTGAGACATTCATTGAAATCAGGCTGCTTGAAATGCCTCATGTGTGCGCGTGAATGTGGGAGTAGTGACTGAGTTGAAATCTAACACAGGAAAGACAGTTCCTAGCACTGGAGAAAAGGAGGGAGGGAACAGATAGAAAAGATGTGAGAAGAGAAAAAAGAAACAAAATATCCCAATCAAACAATTTTCCAGTGATAATGAATAGCCTGAGCTGAGTGCCACGAGAAACTGTGACTTGACAGATGTAGGAAAAGATCCGTTATGCTATACTGGCAATGTACTCATTGGCATAGGCAGCAAGTAACTTAAAATGATTCCTTACATACAGGTATTCACAATTCCACCATACACTTACAATTCATTCTTTAATGTTTCTCTTTGCCTGACTGAATTTCCATATGTTGTACTCTGCCTTACTGCCATATGGTGCAATGAAATGTAATAGCTTCCACATAAAATTGTATGCAAAACATTCTTTAATTAGCTAAAGGATCTATCCCTGTCAGTTTCTGGATGATCATCTAATGTGATTTTTATTCTATTTACCTTGGTTGCAAACAGGTATTACATACTGACAATGTTTCTTCCCATTTGTAATTTGAATGTTTTCCTTGGAAATATTTGGCTCTCAAAAAGATACCTTTGCTTTACTTTTTCATTGCTGGCTGTAGTAGCTTGTGGGTTTTTTTATAGTTATAAGGATTTATTTTTTAAATCTCGATTCTTTACAGTTATACAGTTAACACTGTGCTAACATAATTCAGTACTTAATATTATCCAGTGATGAGGCTTTGGGATTTTAGTGACCGATTCTTGATTATTGCAGTTTTAACATAAACATCTTACTTGAAAAATAAATGAAACTCCAAGAAAATAATGAAGGCATGATTGATCAAATAGAACTATTTATATGTTTCCTTTTTTTTTTTGTATATTCCCTGCTTTATAATTATTCTGTAAAACTCTGTACACTTTTACTACACATTTTATTGTACATAAATATATTAATACAAAAACTTCCTCAAATGAACAGTGAGACATGCTGTCACTGTGAAGAACATGCTATATAGGCAAGAGGTGTTTATAATAATTCTTGCAGAAATAACTGCTGGAGGCAGGAGCTTCCTAAAACTGATGTAACTCTGTTTAATTATAGGTTAAGTGTTTTTGTATGCAAGAGGACAATGTCTTATTCCTGTGTGCTAAGCCGCCTCTTGAATCTTGTCAAGGACAAAACTGAATCATGGACAGAGAGACCTCACATTCAAATCAGTTCTATTTTGATAGTTCAAGTCCAATATTGAAAAGACACAAATCTACTTTGTCTATCAGAGCATGGAAAAGGGCATATGGCAGGAGCAAAGATTCACATGAGCAGAAAGTTTCTATGCTGTAGATAGTTCTCAATTATTAAGCTTTATGCAGCCCTGAAATAGGTTACTGCTAGTAGTGGAGATGCAAAATGCAAAGTTTTTTACTTTTTTTTTTTTTATAAATTGCATTCATTATATTTCAGTTTGACTATAACCATGGTGGATAACGTAAAAAAATAACTATTTCTTGTTCTAGTCATTCTGGAGGGGAAAGATGATGTTTTGTTCCTTCAGAAATGAATGTAAGAGAATTTTTCTTATCTTTCCTGTTTAGCTATAAATTTCCTGTTTATAGTTATAAATCTGAATTAATTTTTTACAGTTAATTTTGCCTTTCTATGTTACCAGGTTTTGCCTATATTTCCCATTACAAAGTACTCTGTTATACTTCTACCAGTACTTGCTTTATACTTAGAGTTGAGCTTGTCTCTTTTTCAAAGTGTATTGTTATACTAAGATTACATGCTTAGTTTGACTGATCTGCAATCTTTTTATTGCTAGTTTTTCAGATTTAGTAGGTAGAATATACAAGACGTTCATATTGTAAAAAATATGTCTTAGTGTGTTTGAAAAGTTTTTTCCGGGAAGACTTTGCAGCTTTTTCTTCAAAGCACAATGCTTTAGGTTTACCTTGTTTCATTTTCTTTTTTTCTCCTGCTATTTCAAATCTTAAAAAGCCAGGATATCATACTCAATGGGGCTTGTAAATTTAAAGTGTTGTATCCTCTTAACGTTCAGTCTACCATGAAAATTTTAGTCTAGAAAAGAGGAGATTGAGGGGAGATCTTATTAACATTTACAAATATCTAAATGGTGGGTATCAGGATTGGGACATCCCTTTTTTCTATAGTAGCTAGTGACAGGACAAGGGGTAATGGGATGACGCTGGAACACAAAAAGTTCCACTTACTTAAATATAAGAAAAAACTATTTTACTGTGAGGGTGATGGAGCCCTGGCACAGGCTGCCCAGAGGGAAGATCTTCAAGACCTGCCTGGACATGTTCCGATGTGACCTCATCTAGGTGGACCTATTTCTGCAGGTCCCTTCCAACCCCTGCCATTCTATGATTCTATGTCTTGAGATAGTTGCTTAACTAGTGTGTAAGTTTTACAATAAAATGTGCATTTTAGATTCTTTTTTTAAATGTGATTTTTTTTTCCCCATCATTTACCTCAGACAGAAGGGATTCACTGCATTTCTTTTGTTTAAAAAATGCAATTATCTCACATATAGAGTTAACATAATCTAATTCTGTATATCTTCTGTTGTGTGTTGTTTTATTTGTCTAAAGATATTATTTTTTCATGATTTCATAATTTGTTCTAATATCTTTCATGAAATTAAAGTTAGACTACAGGGCATTAAGTCAACATCTGTCATATTTTTCTCCCTTCTTTTTAAAATTTTATTCTTTCCAGTTAAATTCACAGTAGATGTCATAGACATCTGTAAGTAATCACTGAATTATTTTAGTTTTGATCTGCTTAGGTTGAATCAGTCCTCTAAGTCATATGGACTTTATGATTGGAAACGTCATAGTAGAGCAGAATTTGCTCCCTAATTCACAGACTGAACTTTGGTCTTCAAATAGCTGGATCTTGAGCTATTAATTTTTCCTTAAACATCTATTTAGAGATGACTGGGTTTGCACAGGTAAGTTTGAGCTCAATGTGGTCTTAAAGATACAAGCTTAGATACATAATACGCATTTAGGGAAAAAATACCATTTTTGTTATAATGCTCTGAGTGTTACTAGTTATTTTTCATTACTCCCCACTTTATGAGGTGCACTAGAGCTTTTAATGTCTGCTCAGTTGTCATTTCTGCTAGATTCTGTATTTGCAATTAACAGAGAGTTTATATTTTGTACTATCTCAGTTTCCATTATATTAGTCAAAACTTCACACAAAATACCTGCTAGTTGCCTATTTCTATCATGACATTTTCAAATATTTATTGTATTACAGTGATTGTGAAGATGTCGGATATATGTGCCAGAACTGGACAAATTTATCTTCAGGAAGTGAGGAAAAATATGAAGATAGTTTTTCAGCATATTCTTTAGCAGATGTTGCTATATGATAGAAATTTGTCCACTGATAAGGCCGCAGAACTTTGTTTGTATGCTTAAAAAGTGCTTTATGAGAGACAAGAAATGTTCCTGCTGAATGATAGATACAATACAAACTGTATCATTTTTGTGGGGAACTGGTTCTCACAGATAAATATACAATTAACAAGAAATAAATTGTGGTATTGATGCCTTAATTTAAGAATATTTTGCTCCAAATATAAAAAAAAAAATCAACATTTCCTGAAGAGGTAGAGCCTTGGATACATCACTGCTAAATGTATGTTCTTTGGGAGGAGATGGCTATTCTAATTATTTAATGGTATTTGGTTTAAAGTCTTGATATTTCTTAAATGTTGTGGTTCAGGCCCTGACAGCAATGAAGCACCATGACAGTCTCTTGCTCACTGCTCACCCATCCACCCCTACCCTGGGAGGCCCCAGTGAAACGAAGAAAAATGATAACTAAGGGCCTTGTGGATCGAGACAAGGGCAGGGAGGGCTCACTGCCAGGTACAGTTCTGAGCAAAACAGACTTGATTGCTCAACTTACAGAGGAATGTAATAAAAATTTATCCTACTACCTACAAGAAACAGAAGAGAACAAAAAGCAAAACCAGAGCAGGATGATGAGAAAAATAAGAACCAGCACTTTAAGATCTCCTTCCTTCATCCCTCCCTTCTTCCCAGGCTCAGCTCACTGCTCTTGATATCTCTACCTCTTCCCCTCTCAACTGCTCAGGGAGGTAGGGAATGGGGGATGTGGTCGGTCTCCCACGGATGATCTCTGCCACTTTTTTCTTCTCAGAGGAGGAGGAATCTTGATGTTCTTCCTCTGCTCCAACATGAGGTCCCTTCCCATGGGTTACAGTCCTTAATGAACCTCTCTGGTGTGAGTCCTTCCCAAGGGCTACAGCTTCTGCTCACAAACTCCTCCAGCATGGGACTCCTCTACAGCAGCAGCATTTCAGGCACCTTCTGCTGCAATGCCACCCTCCCACAAACTCATGGCCTCCTCCAGGCATAGTCACCACCCCTGACTTAGGGTCCTCCACAACTGCCAACAATTCTCAGCTTCACTCCTCCTCTCCACAAGAATGCAGGGGAGTCTCTGCTGCAAGACACCTTATCTCTTCCCACTGACCTTGGGGTCCCTCCAAATTCTTCCTCCTTGACCAGTTAGAAAAAGAGGCAAGAACAGCAAATAAAAAGGTAGAACCCTCTTATTCCAGCTTCTTCTTCTTCTTAAAAAGTGATGGTGCAGGTGCCTAACTGGCTCAGCCCCGGAAATAGATCAGACTCAGAACTGGGGAAAATTTTGAGCAACTTCTTACAGGAGCCCTCTTTATAGCATCTTCTCCATTACCAGCAACAGCTTCACGCAAACCCATGACATTAAAATACACAGGCTAGCTCTTAAAAGTTATATTGATGACTTTGAAGATGTAAGATGATGAGCTATTTGAAATACACAGCTCTGATAACATTTGGTAAAATATCCTATCTGAAGATCTTGAGGTAGAGATAATGAAACATTTTAGAGAAAGAGGTGAAAGAATAAAGATTTAGATTATTTTAGTTAGATTTTCAATCAGGCAATTTTTGTCTATGAATCTGAGCTGCAATACATCTCAGAACTCCCAATGGATTTTGAAAGCAACATTCTCAGCCAAACTTCACAAAGCAAGTACATAACACTTGTTCTAATATTTGTTGCACTATAATTTTCTATGACAAGTTCTTTGATATGCGTAATCCGCCACAGCAGTCACAACCAATTCTTTGGCATAATATTCCTGAAATTTAATACCAAAAGCACCAGGAATTCCCAGAGTCTTTTGCTGAGAACTCTCTTGTAGACAACATCAACATTTAACACAGAACTTCTTTTGAAAGTAGTTTGACAAAGGTGAGTCCTAGTTGTCTTAAGAACATGGGGATTTACTTTTCCATATTCAGAAGACACAAAATTAACCGTGCACTTATGGATATGTAAGGTGAAGAAATTGCAAAGACAAATTTGTATGAATTTAACTATTCAAAATTGTAAGCTTTGGGTTGAAGAATTTTTTAAATCTAGAGTGAAAACTAAAATAAAAACTGTCTCTTCAATAATGAATTATATTATATGGGTTGGTTTTCTACAGTGTTTCATACACTTTTCAATTTTTTCCCCTTTATTGTCACTGTACAATGTCTATTGCTATGAACATTACCTACAGCGAATAGATACGGGTCCTTCTGGCTTTGATTGCTGAGCACAGGTCTCATTGATGCCTTATGTTTTGACATCTGATCTAGCCCTAAGGACCTGATTTTGATATATTCTTATCTCCAATGCACCTGGGATCATTGTAGACAATTCAATCTCTCTGCAGACAGCTCATACTGATTTCTTCCTGCTAATGTAACATGCTAAGAAAACCACTGAGACCATTACATTGGGAAGTAGTCCTACAAATTTGTATTCGTGGTACTTGAAAATCTGTTTTACAGGGAAAAAACCCTTCACAACAGAGGAACAACAGCTTTTACTCGTTATTTTCATTCTGCTTGAATGTATTCATTCCCTGATTTACTGATTTTAGAGTTCTGTTTACTTTGCGCTGGAGGAGCAATTCTACTACTCAGACATTTACTGCTATTAATTAGCAATAATGCATATAACCATGAATGTTAGAGACAGTTAAATGCCTCCCACCATTTTAATTATCTTTAAAGAGACACAAAAGAAAGATGGACTTATTTGTCTACTTGCCATACACAGCCTTTGTATCCTTGCTAACAATACCAAACGACATAGTTAAAATAGGCTGTCAAAACCAAATGCATATAGTGAGAATTTTTATACTAAAAATGCAATGAAATGCTCCCATTTCTTGTGTTTTAGTTCATTAGCCGCAAAGGTTTTTTCTCTGAATGTGCAAGAAGCTCATTTATTCTTTAGTAGCTTGCTTTACAATGCTTCCCTTAGAATAAAAGGAGGAAGATATAGATTACTCTTTTCTTCAGCAAATCTCTGCCAGCTAGACAGAATATTGACTATTTATCTCACTATTAAGCACCAACTGCCCAGGCTTTAACTATGGGCTTTCACTATGGGTTTGTTAAGTTCCATAATACATTACCTGTCACATTAAAACTCAGCACCAATTTATCTAGGAATTTTGCTTAAAGTAACTCTTTTATTCTGGATGAGATATGAGCTGTACATATTAGATTTTATTTTATTAATTTAGATTTGGGGCACGTAGCATCTAGACACATAGCTACCTGTATCTAATCAGAGCAAGTGGAATCACAAGTAACCTGGTTGCCGTCTGCCTTGGAGGAACTGTCAAATTGTTGTTGTCAAAGACACAAGTTGGCCATTTGAGAAGGCACCGAAACCATGTCTTGGTAACAGAAGGTTTTGTTGCGATATTGACCTTAGCTCCTGTACACTGTGAAGAGACCACTCACCATGGGCTACCTCCAGGAGTGGAGTAAGAGATCTATACTCTGATACCACAAAGCTGATGGTAATCACACATGTACCACCAAGGCATGGCATCACATATTTGAGATGGAAACTTAGCAAAGAATGAGCATGCTCCTCAACTTGAAGGCCCGGACGTAATTGAATTCATTACTGCTCAACAGCTAAACTGCTTTATTAACAGAAAAATTAATGAAAAATGGCTAAAAGTTATTGCTCTGAATTAATTTCATCCAATGGCTATGAATATGTACAGAAAGAAAACCCTAAGCAAAACTAAGGAATACTCACTATCACTTGACCCTTCTTGCTGGAAAAGATGTCACTTCTTAAGGCTGTTTTTCAAAGCAGGATTCGTCTCAAAGGTCAAAACCCGATATTTGCATATCCTTTGAAATGGAACTAATTTTTGATTCAGCAAGTAGTGGAGCCCGTAGGAGCAAGTAGGAGGGGAGGGAGGAATGGCTGGCACAACAAGGGAGGGAGTGATGCAGAGCTGTCAGAACACAAGCCCTGGGATACCCATGTGGCAGGAAAACTCAACAGAGAAAAGTATGGCGTGTGCCAGCAGACAGTGGAGTAAATACCCCACCTCTGGAACATCTCACAGAGCACAGAAAAGCCTGAAAGTCCACCCCTATCAGTGGTGAAAAAAAAAAAAAGTGAGAGGAATAAGGCAAGACATGGTCAAGAAAGCAAAGAAACAGGTCAGGCGCAGCTGCAGGAGTGGCTGTAAGAGCACAAGATGGCATGAAGACCAGCACTGGAAGAGTTAGCTGTGTGAGTGGCAGTCAGCTGAACAGAGAGCTATGCAAAATCATTTCCCACATCTTATCCCTTCACTTATTACTGGGCTCTGCCTCCCAACAGTACTTAATGATTGTAACTAGAGAAACATCTGACCTAGTAGTTGCTTTCCCAGAGGGAGAAGAGCATAAACTTTTATAGTTACCTTTCAGGAATTTTAACAGCTTATCTACCTTGTTAAGAGTGTTCTCACAGCAATAAAAAGATTAACATACTTCTGTTATTCTGGTTAGTAAAGATCTTTACGGGTGGTAGACAGTCACAATAAATATCAATTTCTTTAAATAGGCTTTCACTGTGATGTTTCACATGTTCTAACCGAAGCTATGCCTGCAAACAAAGGTTTGGGCTTTACAGTTCCCTGGCGCTTTACATGCACACTCATACTACTTTCTGCTGTCAATCGTTATTTATGAGGCTAAGTATAGATCATGTTTACTTTTCAGCCTCTGTGGCTGTAGGTGCAGGGCTTGCCTTACCATGGGCTGCACCACAGGCTGCAGGGAAATCTCTGCTCTGGTGCCTAGAGCACCTCCTCCCTCTTACTTCTTCACTGACCTGCATACATGCAGAGACATTGCTCTCATATATTTTCACTCCTCTCCAGCTGCAGGTTGTTGAGCATGTCCCTCTTCTAATTTCTTAAATCCTTATTGCAGAAATTCTGTCACTTGTCATTGATGGGCTCGACCTTGGCCAGTGGCAGGTCCATCTTGGATTCAACTGTCTTTGGCTCTATCAGACGTAAGGGAAGCTTTGAGAACATTCTCACCGAAGCCATCCTTGGAGCATTCCCAGCCACCAAAACCTTGCCTTACAAACCTGATACATGGTCAAAATTACGACATATATAATACTGAAATTCTGCATTTTGTTTTTGAATAAGATACTATTCTCCAGCCATGTTTTTCTAAATATTTTATGTGTGTGTAAATAACATGACTACTAAAATTTTCATTAAAGAAAAAAAAATCAGCTGTAGTTAAGTAAACCAATCCAATTTGACATATAACTTGATTTGAGATGATAAATTTTATGAGTTACAGAAGATGGCAGAATAAGAAATGCATAGACTGAAGTTTTAAGATCTGATTATCATCTTACATACACCAGGCTGCTCTTACCAGTGCAGCTGACCATTATGTATTGCAACAGATTAGGCAAGACTCAAGTTATTAAGTACAATAGACAATAATCCTAATTACATTCTAACATTAAAATTAAACAGAGGAATTCAGTCTAAAATGTTATTTGTGTTTATTTTGAAAGTACCTTGTGAAATTAATAACACTTGAAAACTATACCTTATCTTTAGCCATTTTAATTGTACTTGTTTGTTTATGAATAGACAAAAATATATGCAATGATAACACTGTTTTAGTGAGCAATGTATTAGTTTCAGAGGGACAACTCAATTTTGTAAGTCTTGAGGATTCGTTATTTTTTTTATAAATCAACAGTATTTTTCAGTATGGAAAAGCTGCTGCTGTCAGTTGTTAAAAAATTGCTATAACTCATCAAACTCAGTGGAAATGTGGTCATATACAACAGCTGACAGCAGGATCAGAGGATTCAGCTTCAGAACCATTTGAAAGAATCAGAATTGCCTACATGAAACAGCTACCAAAATGGAGCACAATGTAAACACTACTTTGGCATGAGATTAAACAATTTCAGAAAAAAACCCCTTCGAGATGTGTGGATATAATTAGAATATATTTGAAATATATATTTTTATAAATATCAAGACAATGAAAAATACTATAGTTGAACCAAATTAATATGTAAACATTTAAAAAAATTTTTAAAAGTACAAAAGTAAATTCTGGATTAATGTAATAGCTACAAAACTGCAAATGTGACAAACAGCAAATAGGTCTGAGACATGAAGACTCCAACATTCACAATAGTGGCTGACACGTGTTTGATTCCTTTCACCTAGCACCCAGATAATTTGCTCTGATACTTCCTTTAACCATACGTGATATTACTCCTTATATATTGGTTTCCAAGAAAACTAAACTAGTAACTCTCACTTGAAACATTTCTAGTTTCTGATTCTAATTTCTAAATATTATCAACACGTTACTTGCAATGGGTATTTTTGTTTGTCTTTTTCCATCCTCATGCATTTTCTCTTGCAAGCCTTGCTGGAACCCAAAAATTAACTCATCTTTTCCTCAGTTTTCTATTCCCTATGGAATTGTACTTTTGCATGATAGATATTAAATAGTAATCTCTTTAAATTAACTTTTACTGTGCTTGCAGAACTGTAAAATGGATGAAACTTTGCCTTCTGTTTTTTTTTTATATATAATAAACACAGTTAATGAAACTAATTTTACTTTTGTTCCGGCAGGAGAAGGTCTGGGTTAAGTAATAGGGATTGCATTAATTTTACCTGAGTTAATGAATCTGACGTTCTAGTTTGCAGAAATTTGCTGTTAATTACTAAGGTGAACCTCTGATTAAAAAAAAAAAAAAAAGAAGAGATAACATACAATGAGAACCTATTCAAAATGGGAATAGGGTGAAATTCAGTTTGCAGTACTAATAAAAAATCTATTGAACTGTGTGAAACAGACATCCAAACACTTGTTCTCTGGTTGCATCTATCTACATCAAGTCCACTGAATTCGTAACTACAAAAAATGACTTGATCCAATACCAGTTTAGTCTGTAGTATTGCAAGTCTTCCTGTTTAGATGGATTTCTGAGCATGTGCTGAACCTTACAGAGTGACTGAGTTTATTTCTTTCCAATCCTCTGCCTCAATGGCACCTTCACAGCTGCAAAGGCATTAACTTTGGCACACTTTGGATTTGTATCTTCGAACATAAGGAAGAGAGGACTGCATGTAATTTCAGACATCTAAAAGTTATGTTCCCTGATCAAGTTGCCTATCTATGCTCTTCCTATTGCAAGGACAGAAATACGCTGTCACCTGGAAACCACCTGTCTTAATTTCTTCTAGGAACAAGCTAGTTTTCTCTGAAGCTTATACAGGGCTGTTTTCTGGGTTTACGTTGAAAAGAATATTGCCAATGTAGGAATGTTTTAGTTATTGCCAAATAGTGCTTGCATGCTTTTCTGCTTCTAACCCTGCCTTGCCAGCAGGTGGGCTAGGGGTGCACGAGAAACTGGGAATGAGCTTGGCCAAGGACAGTTGACATAAACTAGCCAAAGGGCTATTTCATACTGTAGAATGTCATGCCCAGTACATAAACTAGGTGGAGTTAGCAGAGAGGTTGGATCAGTACTCTGGCATTGGTCAGCAGGTGTTCAGCTGGGCATAACTTTTGGTTTGGTTTTTTTTTGCTTGGGTTTTATTTCTCTCTTTTATATTTCTTTTCATTACTACTATTATTCATAACAATAATCATGGTTATTATAATATTTAATTTCATTTTAGTTAATAAACTATTCTTATTTCAACTCAAAAATTTTGCTTGTTTTTCCTGTTTATCCTTCCTATCCTACAACTGGAGGGATGTGGAATGTAGGTGAGTGGCTCCCTGTGCTTAGTTGTTGGCTGAAGTTGAAGCACAATATCATCTGACAATTTTAAGGAACGTTTCTTAGTATGTGGTGCATCTTAAAAATAGTTTACCTAAACATACTTTTTTTTTCCTTTTTTTTTTTTTTTATGCAGTAATGCTCTTACTGGTAGAGATGTTATATACGACCACAGTACACTGCCAATGTGACAGGAATCACTGTTGCTAGACTGGAAAAGACAATTCTCTCTAGTTCAAAAAGGAAAGAGACAGCTGAAATGTATTTGGTTGTAAGCATAAAAGAGTACGGTAATATTTGATGATTGATAAATTAAACGCCAAAATAAACATGGAGAAATCTGTCTCTGTGGAGCAAGGCACATTCTACAGATAAAAGCTACAGAAACATAATAGCAAACACCATGAAGAAGTTTTATTCTCTTTGGGTGAGCAGATGCAGGTGAGATTGTAAAGATGCAAATCACCTCCTCTACAAAGAACAAGGGAGGAGAAAGTACCAGAGATAAGGAAGATTTTCAGACTAGCCTGTCTGAAATGCTAACGGAATTTATGTGGATATTCAAAGAACTACCCAAACTTTTAGTTATTTCTACTTTTAATTGCTTCTGGGCTTTAAAAGAAATGCAAGAGTACTGCAAAATACACAACAGACAAAGGAGGAAGGTATCAAACTACAAAGTGCAGTGGTTATCAGTTATACTGACTGAAAAGAAGAAACAATGAAAGGAAGTCTGCATTGATTGAATACTACAAAGAACTATTGCTGGCTCCAGTTAATGGAGGTGTTTAGGAAACTTTGGGTTCTAGTCCCAAAAGAAACTTCTCATAATTAATTTATTGTATTGTATTGCTTCTGCAACCCATTATGAAAAACTGTTGTGATGTGGAAATCTAAATTGTTAGCTCTCAAGTGATGACTACAGTGCTACTCCTAACCACAAAGGATTTTGTTTGGAGATTATGTGAGATAGGAAAAGGAGATAAATATAAAACAATGTTACATAAGCAATTTTAATTCAAAAAGAAAAAGACAGGAAAATTATATTGGAAAGATTTTTGGCCAAACAAGACAAAATAGATTTCAGGGGCAATCATGGAAATTTTTTGTATCTACATATGTTTGAATGTTCTAAGCAAAATATGTAAAGGAGTTTGTACTTAAATACTTACATATATAATTACCATATTGCAGGTCATATGCTAAACCAAATAGTGAATCTGGACAAAAGCATATTCATTTAAATATCAACATAAGACACGTTCTAAGATTAAAAAGTTATCATTTATAAAAATAATCTTTTTATTCCCTGTCCTCTAATATATTCTTCAAATTCTGCTAAATCAGAATTTCTCCAATCAATTGGAGCTTTGTTTTAAACATCTCAGAGACCAGAAGCAGATTTCAAGAGCTATATCTGGATTCTCACAACATTTGAAATCATTATTTACAATGCCTTTGTGATGTTATTCAGTTACTTATGCCGCCCACCTGATAGCATGCTTTATTTCATATAGTTTTATACTCCTCCAGAGAAGATAGGCTATATCTTACATCTATAATGATGGCATGTACTTTTAGTCCTGTGCTAGGTTGATACATTGTGGCCCATGCACGTTTGACTGTATTATGCTTTCTGGAAGGCTTCTGCATCTCCATTGCTCCAGGAGCCATGCCTACCCACGAGAAGTAGACCAGAACACAGAGATTCCACTGGATCCTGTCATAAGTTGCTGTTGACACAAAAGATCACACCTGCTTCAGTGTGACCCCAGAGGCTGGCATCAAACAACATGCAATGGGCTGCAGCACAGGCTTGGAGAAGTGACAGGGAAGCTGGAGACTGTCCATACTCATCACAGATATGTGAAGATGCTGTATATGTCTGTATATGTCAGCCACTGAGTGGCTGACACCATCCAGGATTGGGGCTTCAGCTGATGGAGGATGCTGTCTGGAATCACCAGCCCAGAAGTGTCTTCAGAAGCTGGTAACCATGTAAAGACCAGTGGGGCCGTGGGGGATGTGTAATCACGACCTCTGTACCAGGTATTTCTGTCAAGCTGTCCTCACAGAAACATTCCCATTGTGAATGTTATGTCCTAAAATTTAAAAAAATTCTTGAGTGGGGAGTTTAAGTGTCATTCACTTCCATTACAACACCAAGACATATTTTTTGAAGGTACTTACTAACCTGAAAATGTCAGTAAATACCTAGTGGCACTTTTAAAAAGCTTTGCCTCTAGCTGCCTGGTCCTTAGCTGCACACTTTAGATTTTAAGTGAGGATTTTAATGTAATTTTTCAGTGACAGTGCTGTTTTAAAAAAACTTTAATTCCTCCTCCTGCTTTCCAAGAACTCATTTCCAAAGCCAAAATATAACCAAGGAAATTTTTTTTTCTTTTTATAAGCTATAAATTTTAAGTCAGCTAGTTTGGATTTAAGGTTGAGCCTGACTTGGTTGAGAGCCCAGCCCTACAAAAGGATAGAGATTAGAGTAGAGGCTAAACTACATACTGTGATTTTTTCTTCAGTGCAGTAAAAAAAACCCCTTAATTGCAGCATGGCTATCTACAATTGCAGCATGGCTATCTACATTTTCTAATATTCACAGAAGTACAGATAATCAGTGTACATGGAGGAATGCATATCAAACACATAACACAAGGCATTTTTTTTAATAAACCTTTGTGTCATTCTGTAAATCATTCAGCATCTTCAGTACAATTTTCATTTAAGCTTCAAAAGATGTAGACTTTCAGAACATTAGGGCTGAATGAGACTTAAGAAAAAGCATTGCAAAGCCTAGCATGTATGCAATAATTTGTCATTAAGGAAAGATAATCAATGATTGTTTAACCTGTTATCACAGTTGCTAAGTGGGTAATTCAACAAAAGTTGTTTTCTTGCTATTTAAGAGGAGAAATTTTGATTAAAGCAATAGATTAAATGATTAAAGCAATGGAAGAAAGGAATCAATTTTCATTTATGAAGCTCTTATTTCTTCTTGCAATCTCTTCTGTTTACATTCTCAGGAAATTAGGGTGATGTCTGCATTCGTTTTGTATTTAGACTTTCCAGGTTCAATAGTCAATGCTCTGATAATTCTGCCTGGTCACATCAGTCAGTTTGTGCAAGGACATATCTGGGTGTGGTATATCACAGATCTATAACATTTAACTTAAGAGGATGAAAAATAATCTGCAGCCTGAGGGACTCCCAAAGACACAATTTCAAATGAATATCCTGAAAAGAAAATTAAAACAAAAATTTGAGCGCATGTGTTGAATTGGTTTATATTTACGTGTACAGTGAAAAGGGCAGGGTAATATATTTTTCAGCTGCAGCTGGTACTACTTTTCTGAAAGCATGTGTAGCAGTAACAACATGTTGGATTCCAATCACTCTTCTTCGGATGTGCAAGGAAACTGCTGTGTGCTTGGAATGAAGAAATAGGTTGATCCTTTATATAGGAATTTAAGATTCTAAGGTGACCCATGCACAAGGTCATTTTGCTGGTTTGTTTTTAAATAGTCTTAGTTTAAATCAATGCAGTCTCCTACTCAGACACTTTAAACGAATTACACTACATAATTCTAAGCACATGGTTTTGCCCCCTAAGCTGGATAGTCAAAATAAAGCAATGTGAATCTCCCTTAAATCCTTTGGATTTAGACTGTATTGATTTAAAAAAAAAATAAACCAAAAAACCCTTAATAACAGGGTAAGCTATATTATTTTTAAAATGATTTTAAATATACAAAAACCAATTTTTTTTGTGTAACCTTTTGTAAATATTGGTACCTCTATAGTATTAAGTTACACTGGAGAACTAGGCAGGGCTGTGGCACAGACATGGATACTGTCCTGTTCTCAACTGTGCAGTCTAGCCCTGCAGAGGCTGCCTCTGCCAAGGCTGCTGGCAAAATAGCCATGTTTTGGGTGATAGCTCAGATCAGTGGGCCGTATAAAGGAAGCTAACCCATTTCAGGGCAAACCCCCAAATTTGGCTCTTTCGATACAAGCAGTGCCACAACTTGTCCTAAAGACCTAAAGAGCTATGGCTTCTTTTTTTTTTTTTTTTTTTTTTTTTTTTTCTTTTACTCCTCCTTCTTTTCTCTCTCCTTTTAAAATCAGGCACCAATTCAGAACAATTCCTGAGGTTTGTCCTTGTCTGAATATAACGATGTTGTATCACTTAACTACTGAGACTTTATGTCTTAGTACAATGGTTGAGAAAAAGCAATAACCTATGCCAAGATAGTTATTTTAATGTAAGTGAAATTGTGGCTGTGACGAAAGCAAAGACAACTGCATTTCTTTGTGTATATCATCACACTTAAAGCAATGCAAGATGCACTGTATATATTACACTGAAAAATGGCGAGGAGGAAGAATGGTTAGGATTGAAAGAGATTTAGAATAATATAAACACAATTGTTGTCAGATAGATGGTTCTATTTTCTCCCCCATATGTTGGACAGCAAATTTAGATCTACCTGAATGTATATGTGTAACTAAGACTCCTACATTCTTTTTTTCTATTTATTTTTCAGCACCACACATAGTGGTTTTGTCATCAGACAGGAAATACTCATCATTTACCTTCCATTTGAAGCTCACAAAATAAATTGTTACTAAATGTTCTGCTTCCTACAGTAGCTTTACGGCACAATCAGTATTACTATCCTGTCACTACAATTCATATGCAACTTCATTGAATTCAGATATAGCTGAAGGCTTATCTTTGACATATTTTTAGCTGAATATCTATATCTAGCTGCATAAATGTTGTGAAGCTTAAGACAGAAAATTTAGGAAAAGATTTTTCAGAAGAAAATGGCTTTGCACCTATGTGGATTTTTTCTTGGAAAACAAGACAGTAGTCATAAAACCCTTAACTATCCATATTTTATAGAACCTGAGAATAACTTCCATTATAATATTACATATATTTTTTCCATTCATGGTATATATCAGGATCCCAGGAATGTAAGAAACAAATATATTTTTCTGGGAAAAACTGTGAACTCAGGTTCTTCACAAGACATAAAACCCATTAGGAAGCTGAAAGGGACCAACATGGAGTGCAGATGATGGTAAGAACAGTGTGACAGAGAGCTTTTACTTTTATTGTCCTAATTGGAATAATTAGTTGTTTAAAAGACAACAGTCCTGTCCCATAGCAGACATCTGTGGGTCCTTTGGCTAACACAACATACAGTTTAGGGTAGCCTCCTTGTAGCTTCATTGTCAGTGCTATATAGTCCCATTCTATATCACACGTTTGCTATGTGGACATATTAAAACCCCATGGTTTACAACTTAATTACATTTGTATCATGTAACTAATATGCATGTGTGTATCTATATATTTATATGATATATATGCATGTATATGTGCCTTATACACGTATAAGTTGGGCATGCATATAAGCTTGACGTGCCCTCAAATTTAGGAAGGAGTGATGATCACAGTCAGGTTGCAAACTAAAGAGTGTATATAGAGAGATACATTTGTAATTCCTTGTACTAATGGTCGTAAATTCAGCCTCCAAATGTTTAAAGTTAAAATATTATTTTAAACTTTTATTTACACAAGGTTTCTTTTCATGTCAATAGTATATACTTCAGGAATAAGTATCTTCCATTGAACAGCATATGTGTCTTCATCAATAAATTAAGGCCTTGTTGGTGCCTGTATATACTTATAATAATCTATTTAACAGATTTAATGCTTTATTTTTCACAGTGTCTAATAATACTAATAACAAATACATGACTATAAAATGTGCAATTTGGAAACACTAATAGGAAATGAACTAGTTTATGTGTTCATATATAAAATAATAAAAACCAAAATAATTCCCTGTGACCAAAAAGATTATTCCAGGCATGCCAAAAAGACATTAAATTAATGATCTTAAACACATTTTGATTTACCTGAACATCTTTTACACCTTAAATAAAATAATCTATATTACAATAGCCACTTTATTTCCAAAATGAGCTTAATATACATGACTGAAGATAGACAAGGGGATGAATTTTACATAGCAGTCTGTAATTTTGTTGAATTAATGTAGCAGAGATTTCTTTTCATTTAGGTACAGTAAGATGACAAAATCAGACCCTTTTGAAAGAGGACTGTAATATCTCTCTCCGGGGACCAATTATCTTCAACATATCAATAGGAACTCCCTCAGTCTTTAAGTCTTTTACAGGAGACAAGGCTGAGGTACACACTGCCCCAGTGTGGGTCATTCACAGGGAGAACAGTCCTTCAGATACCAACAGACCCTGCATGAGTGCCTCACAGGGTCACAAATCCTGACAGCAAACCTGCTCTGGCATGGGCTCCACTCTACCCAGAGACTCCCACGTCCTGCCAGGAACTTGCTCCAGGGTGAGCTTCCCATGGAGTCACAGCTTCCTTCAGGCATGCACCCACTCTGGCATGAGGTCCTCCACAGGCTGCTCCCCGGTGGCCTCCATGGACTGCAGGGGTACAGCTGCCTTACCATGGTCCTCACCACAGGCCACAGGGGAATCTTTCTTCATGGGGCCTAAGCACCCCCTTCTTCTCCACTGACTTTGGCATCTGCAGGCATGTTTTCACATTCTCACTCCCTGTTACTGCTGTTTAGCAACTGCACAGTAACTTCTTTCCCTTCTCAAATTCGTTATTCAGAGGTGTTACCTCAGTCACTAATTGGCCAGACCTGGGTTAGCCGTGGAGTTCATCTTAACATTGACTGGCATTAGTCCTGTCAGCTACAGGGGAAGTTTTAAACTTTGTTTAAAGAAGCCACCCCTGTAGCACCCCCTGCTACAAAAAACTTGGCCCAGACAAAACCACTACATCAGGAAATAAATAATTAAACTACAATCACCCATCAAATGTATATATAGCCCTTAAATACATGAATATGCCATGTATAATATATAAATTGTATACATGTGTCGTTAAAAATAACTATGTTGTTTTAGAACTTAAATAAAAAAAGGAGTTAATGATACTGTTCAAGCAATGCAACTCCATATTACTCTGCTAACTATATTATTACTTATTGAAGTAATGTTGGGTTAATACAAAGAAAGAATGTCTGGAACTGGTTAATTACGATAAAGTTTTTCTGCTCATGACTTCTAGATAGTTGCATTACCCTTCTAGATAATATTCTCTTGAAATATTAATAAGGTCCTGACTATTTCACCAGTGTTAATTAACACTAAATCTTTACCTGAGATTTTCAATGACTGTTGAACTTACATGTAAATTACTTCAGATCCTTAAAGAGAGAACTTTTATAATTTTCATCAGAATTCATTCCAGCTGTGTTGGAAACCTTTCCAATCCTTCAGATGTTCCTGCAAGCATGATAAGGCATTTTCATCATGTACAGGACTCAAACTGCATTGAAATGAAGTAACAACTATCTCAGAAGATACTAGTTATGTTTTTAATTTTTTTTAACAGCTTCTGGTACTCTATAATTTTTAAAATAAATGCCCAGCACTGTTGTCCTTTTTTGTTGCAACATCAGAAGAGTTTGAGAGGAGGATGATTTCTTTTTTTTTTTTTAAATTGTCTTGCCGTGACTTACAGAAGAAGTTTTATTTTGTGTGTCTGCAAATATAGCCCAGTAAGAATTCACTGAATCCATGATTTGCAGTCTAATGCTCACAAAAACAAAGTGATGGCTGATTTTGAAAGATGAATAGGAGGCAAATCCACACATGCATAGGCACACAGATATCTATCCACAACGCTGACAAGGTTCCTGCTGTATTGTTTAAAGTACTGTGGGAACAAGACTTATGCTAGAAATACTATTTTAAACTTACAAATGCTGTAATTTCTATATTGTTTGAACTTAATTTGTAAGAAGGTAATTTTTCTGACATTTAAAATTATCTAAATCATCCTGTCACCAGAAGACTATTTACATTATGGCTCTTTAACCACTTTAACCCCACATCCCCATAGGCAAGTAAATTCCTATGATTAGCTAAAAGCACTCTATGTTGGACCTTGTTCTTTACTATGATTAAGTTTTCGTGTTGTATGACATGTAGCACACAGTAAAATGCAAACGTTTCAGGAATAGTCTCAAAATCACCATCAGCAGATATCTCCAGATCATTTGACATTTCATTGCATTTAATATAAATGGCATGTATATAATTACCAAAACTGAATTTCAAAACATATTGTAGAATGTTCATGTTTCATCAAGCCCAAACTGATTCAAATTAGTTTTCCAATAGTCTGAAAAATAGAAAAAATGTTGCAGTGAAGAAGAAAAACACCTCCATAGAGCAATATCTCTTGCATATCTTAGGATGGGATGGATTCTCTTTCAGAAGTGCCTACCTCTCTGCATTATACTAAGTAAGAGCCTAGAAAACTTAGTTATACCATATTTTTAAAAAATTGTAATTATGCATTCAGATAGTTATTATTAGGGAAGATGAAGTTGTCTCTATATATGAGACAGCTCCTAGTTCACAATAAACTGAACATGAGCCAGCAATGTGCCCTCGTGGCCAAGAAGTCCAATGGCATCCTGGGATGCATCAAGAAGAGTGTGGCCAGCAGGTCAAGGGAGGTTCTGCTCCCCCTCTACTCTACCTTGATGAGGCCTCATCTGGAGTCCTGTGTCCAGTTCTGGGCTCCTCAGCTCAAGAGGGACAGAGAACTTCTCGAGAGTCCAGTGCAGGGCCACCAAGATGATCAGGGGATTGGAACATCTTCCTTATGAGGAGACTTGGGCTGCTTAGTCTAAAAAAGAGGAGACTGAGGGGAGATCTTATTAATATTTACAAATATCTAAATGGTGGGTGTCAGGAGTTTGAGACATCCTTTTTTTCACTGATATCTAGCAGCAGGACAAGGGGTAATGGGATGAAACTGGAACACAAAAAAGTTCCATTTAAACATAAGAAGAAACTATTTCAGTGTGAGGATGAGGGATTCCTGGCACAAGATGCTCAGGGAGGGTGTGGAGTCTCCTTCCTTGGAGGTCTTCAAGACCCGCGTGGACACGTTCCTATGGCACCTGATCTAGGTGGACCTGCTTCTGCAGGGGGTTTGGACTAAATGATCTCTAAAGGTTCTTTCCAATCCCACCATTCTAGGATTCTATTCTATGATTCTATGAGTCCCGTTTTAGCCTACTATTGAGGAATTTAGGAGTCCATTAAATTTAGATGGGAACACTAATCCAAAGATCAATGCTTACTCAGCTATGAAATATAAATATAGTCAGAATTTATTTTGCATTTTGTTCTGTATCTGCTATTTATATCTGGGCACAGGATGGACACAAAATGCTGACATCATTTGTTTGAAATTACTGCATAGCTCTTGTTTGGTTTCCCTGTGACATACATTTTAGAAAGTCTAAAAAAAATAAAACTCATACCTTTAGTTTCATCCTTTTAAGTATAATTTCCTTTTAACCACCAAACAAATATTACGATGTCTTAGACTGCACAGTAGTGCAGTCTAAGATGGGGGATTTTTTCTCCTGGGACTGGCAGGATTTCACTTTTCAGGCAGATTGCTGACAAGCTGCTAAATGAGCAGATGTATCAAATGGCAATAGCTCAGGATAGGGTAAGAAACTTGTATAGCAGACACACTTTTTCAGGACTAGATCTTGTTTGATCAAAAGTTTTTGCTCAGCTTTCAACACCATGTCTGAATGTCTACTGACATGACTTAGGAAAACTGTTCATGAGCAATTTGTTCAAGACAGTAGTTGTTTACAATCCTAGACTTAAAATTTAATGAATAAACTCTTTTGTGAGAGGTAGAACTGACATTTTAAATCAAGTTCTTCAAAATATCTTCATGAAGCTGAAATAAATTTTGTGCCATGATAGCAAACTAAATTTGCAAAAAAGGTCTCACAATTTTTCCCTCCAGAAGAAAAACTTCCAGAGCAGCACCTTAATCAATCATAGCTGTTCTTGTCTCAGTCTTTACCTCAATGTATTTACTTAACTCTTGTTTACCAAAATGTTAAAACATAGTTCATAATACTAGTAGCTGTAAGGAAGGCTAATTGTCACTCATTTCAATTAAAATCTAGTTAATTCATGTCTCAGTGTCATGGTTTGACATG
>WBNH01006571.1:0-15870 GCA_013401255.1 Urocolius indicus | reverse complement strand
GTTCCAGCTTCATCCCCTTGTCCAACTCTCTGGTGTGCCAGAGGAAACAGTAGCATTTACTGTTCTGGCTATATTTCAATGTCAATAATTCCTGTGATTTCTCATCATTCTTTCTGTGGTTTTAATTGAAAAAAAAACCTGACCTCACTTACCCTCCAAAAAAAAAAAAAACAACTCCATTGTATAAAGTCAATGATGCAGAGAAATGTCATTTTCCACCCCGATTCAGTTGAATTTGAAGGTGAATTGATGTCTGTATTTTTTACCTACTTGCCTTAGAATCCTTTGTGGGGGGAAAAAAAAGTGCTAATGTAAGATGTTCCTTACTAGGGGCCTAAGTTTTTCTGTTTGTTAGATTTATTGCTGAGTCTGTCTTTTTATGTTTTCAATTTGTTTCCTGTGGCACAGACGGGAGTGTTACAACCTTTTTGAATGTAACTGCAACACCTTCAGTAACGAAGTGGCACAGTTCCTGACAGGAAAAAAAATCCCTTCCTACATCACTGACCTTCCAGCTGAAGTTCTTGCCACGTGAGTACGCATACTGCTCCCTTCTACAGTGTATTGCTTCATGCTCATGCTTAAACACTTGACAGAGCGTGCGGTACCAGTTTCTACTGGCTCTCTGTGAGAACCAGCCTAAGATTAATGAGAGGATGCTATTTGTTTTACTTCAATGCTTACAACACTGTAAGACAAGTGCTGACTGGCACTGGTGTTACTAAGAAGACAGGAGAAGGTGGTGGTTCTGCCTTAAACTAGGTTTTTTTGTGTGATGGTCACTCATGCGGGATCAGACAAACACAGAAAGCTGCGGAAAGCGGTGAAAGGTTTTTAGTCTGGGAAAACCAGTATCTGTTAAAGGTCACTTCTCTAAGCACCATAAATGCAGTGCAGGTGTCAGCTTTGCTTGTGAAGTGGCAAAAGCTGATGCAATTTTAAAATTCACATTGCAGTTTTAAAGCCAGGACCAGATGGAAAAGGAGAAAATGAAGAATTCCTGTCTGGTAGTTGAGCTCAAACTTTTTTTTTTTTCTCTCTAAACTCTCAGCTAATGAGAATCCCAGTGGGATTATTTGTACTCCATCATTTAGGTCTTATTTCTCATAACAATAGTATACTGCATTGTTTGGGAGACACATGTCTCCTGCCTTGGGCTTTTAGCACTTTGGATCTCTCAAGATCAGATAATGAGAGCGAGGCGTATTGAAAGATAAACCAGGTGCTACAGATTACAACAAAAATTATTCTATAGGTGTTGAGCCATTGCCTCAGAAGGATGATAGAGGCTTAGTCTTCCAGCAGTCTTTACTATTGTTAATGGAGCACTGCAGTTGCATAACTGGGATTTCATCTCGGACTTAAACAGAATGAATTACCAAAAGCCAGTTTCAGTATTGCCACATTAGCAATCTGGGCTTGTTAGGACACAGAACTAGCTTATGTAAAATCATGCTTAAGATTCTTACTTATTGAACAGTAAACTCTCTGTAATAGGTTAAATTAGTTTGCTTTGATCTGTAGTGGAAGTCTGTTTTTCCATCTTGTTTCTACAGCTTTGGTGTGATTGCACACTAGGAAGTGAGTGCCCTTCAGTAGTAAACAGGAAAAGTTGTTCATCAAGTCAGCTGTTTGAGATGCTTTTCTCTTTACCTTCTCAGACCTTTTGGACAAGCTTTAAGGCCCTTCCTGGACTCCATCCACATGCAGCCATCTGGAGGAAATACCTTCAGCAGACATAATGGACAGAGCTAACAGGAGCGACCCAGCGTGCCCAGCCTCGCCAGGCCTCTTCCTTTTTAAACGTGAATCTACCAGATCTCTATTTTATAATTTCCCATCTGAATTAATTCTACAGAAGCTACAAATTTCAAAATATCCTAGGGAGAAGATTTATCAGGGTGCATGTAAGATGATGCTACCAAAAAGATTGCCATTATTTCTAATAGCATTATACTAATTTATAAAGGCTGTCTTGTCCGAGCAGGCTGACACTTTCTAAGTAACTCCTATGCTGGTAAGTGGGTAAGATGAGTATTCAAGGGCCCATTACACAATTTGGAGTAAATGAGAGGATGTCCTAGCCATCCCCTACAGGCTTGCACCTCTTTCTCCTGTCACTGCCTATATTGTGGGGGTATTTCCTGAAGACTGTAGCAAAAAGACAAAGTATTGGTAGCAGAGGAAGTGAAGGTGTCCCACGATTACTCTTCTGCATAATTGACATTGTGTTATCCGCTCAGGAGAAAAGCTGAACTCATCTGTTTAGAATATTTGCAGTGGCATAGCTGTATGGGAAAGGTGATCGAGCTGAACTGTGTGTCAGCATCATACTCAGAAGTTGAAACTTTCAATGGGACTAGCTGCATGTGGGAGGGAGGCTGGAACTGAAGGTTGCCGAGAGCCTCATAATGCTAGATCGAGGAGCTGTAGGAAAGAACCAGCTGAAAGAGCAGAATCTCAAGAGGAGAAGTGGTGGAAACAAATTTCAGGCGAAAGTGAAATGGAGTGAAATGTTTCCTTTTTGCACATGTGAGCTTATCAGCAGACAAAACCTCGTTTACTATTTACTTTTGCATAAGAGCTGGTTTGGGTTGGTTTGGGTTTTTTTTCTTACCAGCCAGAGTTACAGCACAGTAAGGCAGGAACAGTGTGGCTACTGCACAGTAGAACAAGGTGGACCAATTCTGCCTTCACTACCCAGTTGCAGACACAGTAGGAGTTCCAACATTGTTTGATATCGCTGTTCTTTCCAAAGCAGCCAAGCCCATCACAGAGAGGGCTTTGCCTAAGTACAAGAGAAATAGGTGGTAGGTCTCCTCAAATGTAAAGAAAATGAGAGTAAAGTGAAGCTTTCCTATGGAACAACTGAGCTTGTTGGGAGACGTGCAGAAGCAGTCGTGTCCTTAGATTGACATTAGATTGTATCAATACTGCATCTTCTAGTTTAATATTCTTACAGCTCTGCAATTAGTTGCAGTGGAAAAAAAAATCAGGGGAATGGAAGAATAGGCACACTGATTTCTTTTCATGCATGAATAGACACTACTTTCCTGAATAATTTTGTAGCAGTTACATTTAGGAAGGAAGATAAGACAGACATTAGACACACCCCTTAAACATTGCTGATGCTCTGTAAATGGAGACTGTGCATCCCAGATGCTGCTGAAAAAGCATCTGGGCAGATTTATACCCCTTCGTCCAGTGCTTTGTTATGAAAAGTATGACTGCAAGTTCAGTCCTACATCTCAAACTTCCTGCACTGGAAATTTCTTGCATGACTGAAGAAGATGTCTTTCCTCTGCTGGGCCTTTCCTCACAGAATAATACAGTTTGATAAGTTTCTCACACTGTGAACTATAATGGTTCATGTTTTTTTGAGGGGATGGAATGGAGGAAGACTGCACTTGAGTTATTCTGTCAAACACACCGTTGCCCTGCACCTTGTGGAGTCACTACACAAGAAGAAATGGGGTACTCTCCATTTTGCAGTTTCGTGTGAAGCTGCTCTCAGTGCACAGCAGTGGCCCTTGCAGCCCAGATTGGTTTTTCCTTGCCATTCTCTGCTTGTGCCATCAGTTTCACCTTTTCATTTGATGGACTGGATTTGGAGACAACTGTAGCTGTTAGTACAGATCAGTTCATATGAAAGCTTTCAACCTTTTCCTGTCAAAATGTCCTGTTTGCAGAAAGCATTATAATGCTAAATCACTTAAGAATGCCTTTGGTGCTCCTGGAGGAAGGATGGCTGAGTGTTTGCTTCCTGCTAAGCCATAGCTTAGTTTTCCTCTTTAGCATGTCTATCCTCTCCAGTCTTTTTCCTTACTTATTCTGTGAAGAGTAACCAGTCTCTCACCTTAACACACATGACGCAGTGGCGCATCGTGTTAGAGATTTGGAGCTTTCTCAGTTGGACAGGCATACTCAAGCTGATACAGGGCAGCCCAGCATATAGGTACAGTAGTTTGGGACCTTGGAGGAGCACAGCTGTGGTGGTTTGTCTTTCTGTAAGCTGCCACTTTAGGCACAGCTGCCTGTGGTGGAACCACTGCCCATTGTCCACCACTTCAGAGGTCCTGAGCCTTGTTTCTGCTTGGCTGCCTGCTTCAGGACTTTTTACATCCTCTCAGGAGGCAGGGAAGAGAAATGCTTATTCCCCTGTGTTTTGTGATTTGCCTTTTTGCCTCCTGAGAAGTCCCCTTGCAGAACTAATGCTGCTACTTGAAAGTCACTGGATAAAATATCACTTGGCCAAATACTGTTTGCAATAGCCAAGGAGCTCCTGGAGGGTTTCCTGCACTTAACATCTGGTATGTTTTGTGGCAAAAGAAGTGTAGGAGGGAATCCTGTTTGCTGGGTCGTACTGGGTAACGAGCCCAGTACCCTGTAGACCTCTTAGGAAACCCATTTTCTCCAAAGATGGCCAAGTATGAATTGCAGGACTGTCCCCAACATTCCACCCAGCCATACCTACTGACAGGAGTATAAAGTAGGCTTGTAAGTGTATATAGGTGATGAACTTCAGCCAGCTGATCAACAAAGGGGCAGTGAAGCTGAGCTCCTGAAAGGGAACAGAACACTTTTGCCCACACTTACTATTCTGTCATGTATTGCTGGGGTTCCCTTGTGCCATTTCAAAAAAGACTGGTAATACCATCATCAGGCAGGAAGTGATGGTTTGATTTAATTTGTTGGTTAAGGGTTGGTTGGTTGGTTTTTTCTATTACAATAAAAAGAAATCCAGCAAGGTTTTCTGTTTGAATGTCTGTGCCCAGAGAGCTGCCCAGCAAATGCAGCTGCCCTGCAGTCACCATCTTCACTGTGGTCCCAGCTGGAAAGTGTGGGAAGAGAAACTGTCTGAGCAAATTGGGCCAGATACTGCTCCTGGAACTAGTGGTGGCTGCTGTCCTTTGCTAGAACGGATCATAGGCAATATTATTATCTCAATTTGGGAACGTTTTCCTTCTGTAAGCACTGTGGTATCTTGTTCAGGCCACACTCCTGGGTCTTGATACAGCTTGGATGAGGTGAATGAAGTCTGGATGGTACATGTTCTGACAGTGTGGGTTTTGTGCAGCCCTTGCTCATCTTGAGTGTGCAGGAATGCAATGTCTAATCTCTGCTATTGAAGAAGAGGCCAAACAGAGCTTCAAAGGCTCTAAGCTTTTCTCGATTGTCTTCATGCTGTTGCTTTCCAAAGGAAAAAAAAAGCAGCTTTAGGAAGCAGACTTCATGCCTGCGTTGCTCTGGAGCTGTAGAGGGGATAGTGGTGAGGGTCCTATAGCACTGCCTATCTTGCCTCTGTTGAAGACCAGGAGAAATATCTGCTGCCTCTGGGGAAGAAATGAATTCTGCTTGGTTCCACCTTCTGAATGCACGTCGATGGCATCCAAATGATAAAGCACGCAGTTTGCTGTTTGCATAGCAGTCTGTCAGTGTAATACAGAAGAAAGCTTGTAACAGAATGGGGCTTTAACAAAGGTTTGTAATTGTGGTTATTTTGGCCCATGTTACTCAGATGTGGTGCTGGCCTGCTATCAAGTACCAGCTCATAAATACCTGAGGAAAACATATAAAAGGAAAACCTTGGCATCAATGACAGCCCTAGACAGAGTGTAACTGAGCCCTCACAGACACTTACTTTCTAGGCTTCAAATGGTTGCCCTTGCTTCTAGCATCAGAGATTTTATTCGTGACAACAGCTGCTGCTTATCTGAGCAGCAATCAGGGGAAAGTCGCAAGTGGTTGAAGTGCAAAGTATTAGCTCACCTCAGCAGCCGTATTCTCAGAGCTAACCTCAAAGAAGGAGCCAGTACTGCTGTATGCAGCAGGACACTTCTCCAGAAGGCAGGGTCATACTCCAGGGAAAGCAGGATGGCACAAGTCTTGCCTGGCTGATGCCAAAGAGGTTCTGGGAGAGGTGTTTTGACTTGAATAGAGTTTTTAAAGCAGCATGACAAGCTGGAGAAAACAGTAGGTAACTCATATTCTGTAACGGTCTCCTGGTGGATGGCCTTGTAGGAGTATGTTAGCAGATTTCCCAGTTCTGGGAAGTGCCCCGAGGTGGCACTGGTGCTTCGCAGTTCAGGGATGCACCCAAGAGAGCAGCTCCTGCTTTTAGGGTGTCCAATAGTGAAGTCAGTGCAGGAGGCAAGGAGGAAGGTCTGGCCCAGGCCTTGCCCTTGTCCACGTTGTGGCTAATGAAAAATAAAGGTCTGCATTTCTGAATCCCCAGTAATTCGTCAAGTATCTAACCCCATGGCTGTCTTTTGAGAGTCCTGAGTGTTAGCTCACAGCTCTGCTGCACAGGAGAGCAGCTCTTTGGCTTCTGATAGTCCAGTAATTCAAATCCATGAAGCCATATTTACTCACTCTTTGGCATACCATGGTGGACACACATTTTGAAGTACTCATATTCTGGAGCAAGCATCCACACATAACCTACTGAGGGATATATATGTGATCATACCTAGACAAGCCCTAATAAATGAACGTAACCCTAAGCTGAAGTAAAAATTCATCACCCAATTGCACACTGAGCAACTGAGGGCTGAGAAAACATTCTACATCTGAGGAAAAAAAAGAGTCCAACTTTCCACAGGTGGGAGCTTATGACCAGGGTCTGATCCTTAAGGCCCTGGAGGCCCTGATTTCCCAGGAACACCAAATCCAGGGCAAATGCCACTTGTAATACCCATCCAAGGCTGCTTGATTCACAGCATTATGGAGACAACTCACCAAAACAGTGTGGAAATAGCTATCCTGGTGGGATTAACTGGTGTACACAATGAATGCCTTACCCAGCAAATAGCTGAGGATGTTTTGGTAACCCTTGTCCAAGGCAATGGCACAGAGGTAAATTATTAACGTTGTTTGCGTACATCCCCCTCCTGTTGTTTAGGAGCAGGAAAACTGTGAGCAAACCAAGGGATCTGTGAAGCTACCCCAGTGCTTCCTTTTGAGAGGAATCTAGTGGAGAACTGGGAAAGGGAGTTGCACAATGTCCCAGAAGGAAATAATACTGAAGAAGAAAAACAATCATCTCTCACCTAGCTCAGCACACTGAGCACTATCTGGGGAGAAAGGCCAAGATAGCTGCTCAGCAGAGCCACATTGAATATCCCACGCAGGTTGTTTTGATGTCAGAAATCAAGTCAGGAATTATTGTAGGAGACAGGAGCTGGGCAGGCTGTCCACCATTGCTTATCAGGCCAACATAATACAGAGCTGTATGAATATGATCTGACCAGATAGCTGATTAAATCCTAAATGGCTCATGGGGTGACTAAGCGGGTCAAAAAGTTACTGCAAAAAAAACCCCACAGATTTGGCTTTGTGCAAAGGGTTGGAGGCTGAAAATTGCACTTCTCCAGTGAAAACAGTAGCTATTTTCTAGCAACAGGACAAGGGGTAATGGGATGAAGCTAAACACAAAAAGTTCCATTTAAACATATGAAAAAACTATTTTCCTGTTCAGGTGAGGGAGTCCTGGCACAGGCTGCCCAGGGAGGGTGTGGAGTCTCCTTCCTTGGAGGTCTTCAAGACCCGCCTGGACGTGTTCCTGTGTGACCTGATCTAGGTGGACCTGCTTCTGCAGGGGGGGTTGGACCGGATGATGTCTAAAGGTCCCTTCCAACTCTACCATTCTATGATTCTATTAACAGCACCCTGTTAGAAGGCAAGGCACGGGATCTGATCGGGTGAATGCACACTGCTCCTGTCCTTCAGGGCAACAGAACTCCCTCGAGCAGCTGAGCTTACCAGGTAGCTCAATCCTGACCCACAAGACCCTAAATACAAGGAGGCACTGCAGTGATAACTGGATTCACATTTGATTAGTTCCTGCAGCAGCTCTTCCCCCAAATGGTCCTGAATGGCCTGCAAGAGGAGATGGGGCAGTGAGGAAGAAGCTGTTACCTCATGAGAAACCCACCTGAGAACGTGACCTGGAGGGGTGGAACATTCAGATCTAGTACTTGGGGAGAGAGGCTGCCCATCTGCCTGGGGCCAGGTGCTGGTCCCCACAAGCGTGCAGGGCACAGGGGATGGGGAGGGAAGCAACTGCAAACGTGAAGACACCCTGCCCCCCCTTCGCCCCGGGTCCTTCGTTAGGGCTGTAAAGCAAAGGCTTTCACGAGAGACGAATCGGGGAAGCCGTTCACAACCTAGACCTTCAGACATCGCAGGGACGGGCTCCGGGGCCGTGTGGGAAGGGTGCGCTGGGTTGGTGCAGGGCTCCCGCTGTCCTGCGGCTGCTACCCACGGACGGCGGCGCGGGCGCCATCGCGGCTTCGGCGCGGTCCCGCCTCCCTCCCTCCCTCCCTCCATCCCTCCCTCCCGCTGGCAGGGGCCGGGCCGGCGGCGGGGATGGCGGCAGCGGCGGCCAGGAGACGGGTGCTGTGCCTCTTCGACGTGGACGGGACCCTGACGCCGGCTCGGCAGGTAGGAGGGCACGGGGCCGCCGGTGCCGCCGGGGCTGGGCAGCGAGGTGAGCGTGGCGGAGCTCGTCCCGCCGGCTGCGGTCTCACCCGCCGCTTCCCCGACAGAAAATCGAGCCGGAGGTGGACGCGTTCCTGCGGGAGCTGCGGGAGAGGGTGCACATCGGCGTGGTGGGCGGCTCCGACTATGCCAAGATAGCCGAGCAGCTGGGGGACGGCGACGAAGGTGAGACGCTGCCGACGGGGTCTCCTCGTGTCCTAAATCTGACCCCGAGCCCCCCCACCTTGGGGGCTCCGGCCCCGCTGCCTCTGCGCAGCGCGGGCAGGGAGGGATGCTGCAGCCCACGCTGCCGGCCCCGACGACGGGTTCGTGCGAGCTGCGCTTGGGCTCTGACAGCTTCGCCCCCCGCCTCTCCCCCTCACACCCTCCGCGGGCAGAAGCACCGTGCGAATTTCTCCTCCCTGCAGCTCCACGGTGGGGGCTCCGGGAATAGGGGGTGGGGGGGGGGGGTCCCTCATCGCGTTCAAGCAAGGACGTGGGGTAGAGGAGGGAGTGGGATGGCGAGGGGCAGCCCCCGCTCCCTTTCAACCGTGTTTTCCTTCTCCGGCGTGGATGCCAACCAAGCGCGGCTGGGCTCCGAGCTCTGCCTCCCCAGCAGAGGAAGGCCCAGAAATTCCCGGCTGAGGCTGCTGACTGCTGAGTCGGCAGTGCCGTGTGCCCGGGTGGCAGCAGGGGCTGGAGTTAGGTAACCAGTAACTGCGTGGCCGCAGCACCCAGGCAGCGGGGAAGGGTGAGGAGAGCACCGAGGAGCACGCACGTGGTTGGAAGCCTGACGTTTTGAAGCCTTTATCTTTATCCTGCCGCTGATTCAGCCCGTGACCCCAGTCAGGTCGTTTTCCCCCGCTTTGCGTGTGTCTCCTGTGAGCAGGAGATAATCTCATTGCCCGCTTTGCAGGGAGCGAGCGGGCCCGTGGCTCTTTGCAGAGCGTGGGAGATGTGGAAAGCACAGCACTAAGGAACTGGGAGGGTGGCTCACGCAGCCCTCAGTCCAGTTCTTTTTGGCCCCCTTCTCTCAGGCACCACTCATGTCTCCTTTTTTGTTTCCTCCCTGCCTCAGTCATCGATAAGTTTGACTACGTCTTTGCAGAGAACGGCACAGTGCAATACAAGAACGGGCAGCTGGTCTCCAAGCAGGTAGGTCCAGGTACCCTTGCAGCCATGGCTCTGCTTTCCTCCCCATTCCCTGTGCCCTGCACGCTTGTGGGGACCAGCACTTGGCCCCAGGCAGATGGGCAGCCTCTCTCCCCAAGTACTACATCTGAATGTTCCACTGCTCCAGGTCATGTTCTCAGGTGGGTTTCTCATGAGGTAACAGCTTCTTCCTCACTGCCCCATCTCCTCTTGCAGGCCATTCAGGACCATTTGGGGGAAGAGCTGCTGCAGGATCTAATCAACTTCTGTCTCAACTACATGGCGCTGCTGAAGCTGCCCAAGAAAAGGTAATAGCCCAAACCTGAGCGAATGGCAGTCATAGCACTGATTTCTAGAGAGCTCTGGGCTCCAGAGCTCTCCTAAGAACAGCTGAGCTGCTGAACTTCTCTTGCTCCAGATTTTAGCGTCTAGAGGCCTTGTGTAGGGTCACTGTCACACCGAGCTGGGCACAGTGGGCAAATAATGGAGGAAGGTCTTTGTTCTGGAGAGTGTGTGCCATTTTTTAGCATAATGCCTGCTCTTTTGCCTCTCAGATTTTCTTTCCTGGGAAGCAGGACACAGCCACTGCATGCATCTCATTTGGGACAATGGTACCAGCTCGTTCCTGGTCAGGGCATCAGGCACCGCTGATCATATGAATTTCCAAAGAGGCAAACAATGGCTCTTAAGATGAGGAGGTGCAGCGCCTGAGCACACAACCTCACTCTTTCTCATAAACTAGTGTTGCTTGTGCCACTGTCGACAGGGCTGGCCCTGCTCTGCCCCTGGCCACGTGTTCCTGTCTGTCCCCCGCCATGAGCCCCAGCAGCCGCAGGGGGAGTGGGGTTGGTACACTTCTGAAGGAAGGCCAGGCCACTGCCAGGAAGGAAAAGGATAGTTTCCCGTTGGATCAGCTTGCCCTGCTAACACAAAAAGGAGGGAGAGGGAACAGATGGCGTGAAGGTGGAAGGGGAGAGCAGGAAGGACCTCTTTTGAGAGGCAGCCTCAGATCGACAAACACTTGAAGCTGACGTGAGGCAGTAGTGCTGTGAGGGCAGTGGCTTTCC
The DNA here is from genome assembly GCA_013401255.1 of Urocolius indicus. NCBI lineage: Eukaryota > Metazoa > Chordata > Aves > Coliiformes > Coliidae > Urocolius > Urocolius indicus. The sequence goes on along the minus strand of WBNH01006571.1, from coordinate 5,173 downwards.
CCTCCCCTCGTCCCGGCTGCCTGGTACCTGCTTTCCCCTTGTGTCAGGGCCCTCGTTTGTACAGTGAATCCGAGCAGGTGAGCCGTCTGGTTGCGGTAAAAGTTGCTAAACTGTGATCCAGAGTAGTTGCCTGACGTGATGCAACACGAGGACTGGTGAGGGGGGCCGGGGTGGCTCCTCGTGATAGGACTGCTGGCTGAACCTGCCCCCAAAAGTGTGGGCTGGGACCCAGAACCCTCAAAGCTGTTTGGTTGCCTCATTGCTGTCTGGTTGCCCAACACTTGGGGAAATTTCATCTCTCAAGTGCCTCTGTGGATTTAGGTTTATGGGATTTCTAGCAAAGCAAGGACTTTAACCCACGGCTCCCGAGTGTGTTATGAGCCACCAAACCCTTGGTGCTGCAGCGATACTGCTCCCAGGCTGCAGGCAGGGCTGACCGTGTGTCTGTTCCCTATGATCTTTTTCCCTGTGTTACAAGACAGAAGGTGGAGAGTTTTTCCCCAGATTCATAATAGTAAGTGCTTTATCACAGAGAAACAGCAAGCAAGGCTGGGAGGGACATCAGAGGGTTAGTGAGGTCAGGGCTGGCTCCTCAGCTGGAACGGGAAGGAGATCTCCCTGCTTCAGCCAGGTTTCCACAAGAGTTTCAGCCTGCTTTCAAATTTAATTGAATTGCTATCCCCTTTTGTTTCTGCCCCGACAGTGCTGACCCCTTGGGGAGCTATTCTGAGGTGATAAGCAAACAGGACTGGCTGGCTTTATGGCAAAGAGAAGAGAAGAGAGCTTAGTGTTTTGAACTAGCCCGACAAGGAAGCAGCAGAGTAGTGCAGGTCCCAGTGCAAGGTGAGGGTGATGAGCAGGGATTGGGTCCTGTCTGTGCAAGCTTAGATAAGAGTTGCAGTCAAAGGTGCAGGGGATAAACGGGAGATGCAAAAGTCCTGTGTTTCCTACCCGATTTGTGTCCCATGAGGAGGCTCAGATTGCTCATCAGCCTGCCAACAGACATCAGAAGCAAGTCACAGAATCATAGAATGGCAGGAGTTGGAAGGGACCTCTAGAGATCATCCAGTTCAACCCCCCTGCCAAAGCAGGTCAGGTCACACAGCAACGCATCCGGGTGGGTTTTGAAAACCTCCAGAGCAGAAGACTCCACACCCTCCCTGGGCAGCCTGTGCCAGGACTCCCTCACCTGAACAGTGAAGAAGTTTTTCCTTATGTTTAAATGGAACTTTTTGTGTTTAGCTTCATCGCATTACCCCTTGTCCTGTTGCTAGAAAATAGCTACTGTTTTCACTGGAGAAGTGCAATTGTCAACCTCCAACCCTTTGCACAAAGCCAAACCTGTGTGGTTTTTTTGCAGTAACCTTTTTACTTGCTTAGTCACCTCATGAGCCAGCTCTGTATTATGTTGGCCTGATAAGCAATGGTGGACAGCCATTGCCAATGGTGCCAATGGTGACAGCGGATGATGACATCCGCTGCTCTCCTCTCATCTAGCCAGCTGGTTATGCACTCGTAGAAGGCTCTCAGGTTGATCAAACAGGATTTCCCATTGGTGAATCCACGTTAACTCCCCAGATAACCACCTTTTCCTTCATATGTTCAGTGATGACATTCAGGATGAGTTGTTCCATCACCTTTCCAGGGATGGAGGTGAGGCTGACAGGCCTGTAGTTTGCTGGGTTGTCCTTCCTGCCATTTTTTGAAGACTGGAGTGACACTGGCCTTTCTCCAGTCCTCAGGCACCTTGCCTGTCCTCCATGAAGTCACACTGACCTGCTCCATCCCATTGCCCCAAGACATTGCCTGCTTCCCCCAACCCACCACAGAGGACACCTCTTAAAAGCCTCCAAGGGTGGAGATGCCACAGTCTCACCAAGCAATTGGTCTGGTTCAGGCAATAGGTGTCCTTGCAGCTGTTAAAAACAATGAAGCTGGGCAAGGGTCTGGAACACGAGTTTGATGAGGAACAGCTGAGGGAATGGCGGGATGTTTAGCCTGGAGAAAAGGAGGCTGAGGGGAGACATGATCACTGTCTACAACTACCTGAAAGGTTGGGGTCGGTCTCTTCTCCCAAGTAACAAGTGATAGGACAAGAGAAAATTTGCTCAATTTGCAGCAGGGGAGATTTAGATTGGAAATTAGGAAGAACTTTTTAACCGAGAGGGTTGTCAGACACTGGCACAGGCTGCCCAGGGAGGTGGTGGAGTCACCACCCCTGGAGATATTTAAAAGATGCATAGCTGAGGGGTTGAGGGATGTGGTGTAGTGATGGGCTTGGCAATGTGAGGTGTGTGGTTGAACTTGATGATCTTAAATGTCTTTTCCAACCAACTTCTATGATTATAAGGCGTTTTCTGTCATCTCACCTAAGCTCATTGCTTCCAGCCTGTGCCCCAGGCACACAGGAACTGTTTTTTCCTCTGATGTTACAGTCTCCTATTATAAAACTGTGGGCCTCTTGGAGACCTCAAGCAGAATTGTTGATGCCTGGTCTTTGCCTGGCATGGCCATGAGTGGCCATGGCTTCTCTCCTCCTGCATGCCTCACTTAGCAGCCATTGCTCTGGGAGGGTCTGTGCTTCTCCTCTTGCCCCAGTAACCTCGTGCCCTCTCCCACCCACAGAGGAACCTTCATTGAGTTTCGCAATGGGATGCTGAACATCTCACCCATCGGCCGGAGCTGCACCCCAGAGGAGCGCATTGAGTTCTCCGAGCTGGACAAGGTACACGGGCCAGGCTCAGGAGAGCCCTGCCCTCTCCTGGTTTTGTACCACCACACATCTTGGGGCTCACCTAACTTCCCCCTGCTTCCCATGGAGAATGGAGCCCAGCTCTAAGCTGTGTTCCAGGCCAACACGTGCAGCAAGGTGGAGGCAGGACCAAGGGTCAGAAAACCCAAGGAGAGACACAGAGGAATGGAAGCCTTTGACTTCATTGGGGACCACCAATGCAGTGGGGTGGTTAGCAGGATCCCTTGTGGGGGAGCCTCAGGGAATAAGGCACTTATTTAACAGAGTGTCTCCTCGTTTACAGTAACCACAGGTAGAATTGCACTGAAAACCTCAGAGAGACCTAAACTCCTTCGGTTGCGCCATCCCTCCAGGCTGGCCCAGCAGCTGTCTTCCCTCTCCCAGCCCCAGGAGCTGGAACTAATGGGAGCCTTCCAGATTGGAAGGGCCACGGTGCATCTGTTGGGCAGATCTCTGGACTGCTCGGCCCATGCCCACAGCAGTTTCTACCTCAGGTTGGGGAGTCCTGGAGGTGAGAGATTTTTTCCAGGCTTTGCAAGACTTTTTAAGCCAAGCTGAAGGGTTTGGGTTATGAACTGTGCTTCTGGGAATTCGAAGCAGTTGGGTTTAATTGCCAAGGAAGGGCTGGGATCTGCTCTTCCCAGGAGCCTCCCTGAGCTGGTGGCTTTCTACACAGATGCTAGGCAGGATTGGTGACAGCTGGCTAAAGGGTGTTGCACTGGGGCTGGGGGCAGGTGGGAAAGGAGCAGAACAAGAAACCAGAGTTGCCCAGCAGTCAGGTTACAGTGGATACTGATAGGCCATCAACATGTAATTATTCAAACCCTCTTGCCTTGCCTTTCCTCCTTCTCCCCCACAGAAAGAGCGGATCCGGGAGAAGTTTGTGGCAGCCTTGCAGAGAGAGTTTGCTGGCAAGGGCCTGCGTTTCTCTCGAGGTGAGCAGAGGGGCCTTCCCTGGCTTTGCCTTGGCCTCTTCATCGTGTTTCCCATAAAATTCTGGGAAGGGAAGTGGGAATCTCAGCTGTTCCCTCTGGAGACCCCAGGAAGAGCACAAGGAGCCTCTAGACCTAGAGAGTTGCCACAGAGGCATCACATTCGTCTGTGGCAGGGGGACAGCAGAGGATAAGGCCACACTGCAGATTTGCCTCCCTGGGAATCAGCCAGACAGGCAGGTTTCTGTCCTATGGCATTATCCCTGCCATATCCATGCACGTCCAAAAAGCATAGCAGTACACTCTACATTAACCCTTGGTGTGAAAGCTCCCTCACCTCTGTACATTTGCCCCAGCTGCCTTGGTGCCCCTCCAGACGTTGGCATCCCACACTTGAGAGGTGACAGGCCAGGGCTGTGCCCCAATTAGGTCAGTGGGTTTGTGGGAGCTCCATGACAGGATCCTTGGTCAGCATGCAGAGCCTGCTCGGGACCCCGCTGGGACACAGAAGGAGCCAATACAGTCTGTAAGGCGTGACTCCAAATCTCCCCCAACAGATGCGTCTCCCACCCCTGCAGCCCGTGGGTCCCTCCCTCCCTGCCCGTCCTGTCCCGCGGAGCCACATGCCGCAGAGGCTCACTGAGGCAGAGCTGGTGCTGAGCTGCTCTTTGGGCTGCGGGGGGATCCTTCCCACTCCTCCTGCTCACCCCAGGGCGGGGGGGGGACACCCTGCCAGCTCCCACCGACGTTTCCCCGCGCCCTCCCTTCTGCTGGCAGGTGGCATGATCAGCTTTGACGTCTTCCCGGAGGGCTGGGACAAGCGCTACTGCCTCAACGTGCTCGACGACGAGAGATTCGACACCATCCACTTCTTTGGGAACGAGACGACTCCTGTGAGTAGCAGCACACCCCGCTTGCCCCACCTCAGCTCGCCTCATGCTTGGCCGCTTTCTGTCCCGAGTGCAGCTGCTCCAGCCACGCGTGGGCCCTGCAGCCTCCGTCCTGCCAACCAGCCACTGCGGGGCCTGTGGCGGTGCGAGGAGGGGAGAGAGGCTCCCGTGCGAGGTTGCGCTGGGCCCGTGATGGTGGCAGACTCATGAGGGAATGGCCTTGGATTCAATGTGATCCCCTTCAGCATCGCTTTCCTCCACCACCCCCAAGAAGGCACCCTCAGGAAGGAGGCAGCCAGCCCTGCAAGCTGCAGGACCCAAAACACGAGCTCCTGGCACTTACGAGAGGGCTCTCCAATAGCAGGAATAGCTTCACTTTTCCCTTTACAGTGGTGGAGGACGATGCTTCCTTGCTGCTGTAGACCAGCTTGGCCATCCACTCAGCTCTTTCCAGATGATGGCAACCTCTGCTCCTCAGATGTGCCCAACCCACTTTCTGTTAGCCCCTCCATGGGCAGGGCAGGGGTTAGCCCCTCAGGTTCCTGGATAAGCTTAACTGGTCTAGGACCTTCCCCATCCTGGGGCTGTTTAGTCTAGAG
>WBNH01006569.1:5835-20446 GCA_013401255.1 Urocolius indicus | reverse complement strand
TAGATGATCTCTAAATGTCCCTGAATGGAAGGCTCACAGATAAAAGCCTCATCTGTAGGCAACTTTCAGGATTTCTTATGAGATTGTGGGCTTGTGGATCTGGGAAAAGTGACAAGCTGCACTGTGGGTCTTTCTCAGCATTCAGAAAGATCTGGCTTTTGAGATTTAAAAATGCATTGTTACATTTTGGAAAGTCTTAGTGTAATATATGAAGAGAGTATTGAAGGGCTTTATAACACACCAGACTGGTGTTTGATTCCTCATAGTCACATGATATTCATTACTTGTCTATCATATTAGTTTGATAATGCAGACGTATTGTTACTTCTGTGTAGTTTGTGGCTTTTTCTATCATCTTCCATGATACCTATTCTATGACAGAATTAATTTTCTACCATATGTAGGTATTGCAACATAAAGCATTTGCAATATTTGGTCTGTTATTTCTAATCATTAGTTAGTACTTATGAGTTTTGTGACAAATTGTTTTCTCACTGATCTAATCCCTCTTTCCCACGACCCTTCAGTACGTCTCAATAAGGAGCTTATCTTCCTATGCCCTGCAGAACTTTGCTATAGTTTTTTCTGAATATCACTGCTCTTTTGACTCTTCATTGAAGATCTGTTGGCTACCAAGATACATTTGAGTCCTGACTGATCTCCTTAGATCTATTTGAAGTAGTACACAACTAGTAAATATTCCTTTTTCTTACAGTTTCTGGTGTGTCAGGTTTTGGTAATGATTCCAGAGTAAATGCCAATTATCAATTCAATTTAATGCATTAAATTGCATAATGCAGCCATTCATCCCAGGGTTATGCGCTGTTTATCTAATTAGAGAGAACTTTTGAAGTTCTTGAGAAACACACATTTCATAGACTAAATTATATTGTTTTTTTCTTTTATGTAGATTAGTAATGGAGAATATTTTGCATTCTTGTTTTATTGTTATTATTTCTTATTTTGTTTTCTTACATGGAATTGTCCATTTTGAATCTAACTGTAGTCAGCCATATATGTCAGCTATATGTCAGGGGACATATAACCTTGAGGTACTGAAAAGTACTGAAGGCTAATCCCTGGTGTCCTTAGCATGCAAAAGTATTGTTTGTGGCTGAAAACTGAACTTGCAAGTGAGAGTGTCAGTAGAGCTAACTAACCTTGAGATAGATATTTCAGAGAGATGTTTTGTGAACTGCCTGATTGTCATCAAAACATGCTTTGTTGTTGAGACCTGGGCAGGGTGGTAACGCTGGGAAAAGGGAGACCATCTTTCATCTCTTCACCTATGCAAGTAATTTGTAACGCTAGAATTTGGTCTTACTCTCAGTATCTGCAATTAGTAAATTTGTTTCATTGTGCTAAAAAGACAGAAAGATGGGAGAGTGGAAGGGTAAGGGAGTGGAAACTAGGTAATAGAATGGAGTGCACTGCTACTGATGCAGGGGAAAATCTCACAGTCTCATCAGTATTCTATCAAAGTATTTGATTTTGTTGAATATAGTGGTATAATGTAGCAATGTTATTGGGAGTGACACACCTTTTGTTTCTAAACTGGATGTGTGCCATTTAGGTTTATTTCTAATGCTTGTTACTAGAGTTAATGGGTAAATCCTATTTTAAAAGATGCCCCTAAAATTTAATTATTATTTCAAAGCTATTTTAATCATGTTTATAAATGGTAAAATGTTACAAATTGAACAATTGAATGAATAATTCCATCATTGTATAATTAAGACTGACTAAAAGTAAAATTATATTTTAATGGCCCTCTTCTTGCCCATCAAGGCCTGTAGCAAGAATCCCATTGACGTCAGAAAGGCAGGATTAGGCATTAATATGATCTGCCTTTGTTGTGAGTAAGCTCAATATAAAATGCTCAGTCTTTTTTTTTTTAAAGATAAATGTTTAGCTGATAGTACAGTCACTTATTCAAAGCTTGTGGATGGAAAAAATTCTTCTGAGCTAATATAAATATTGATCTTAAAATTAAGCAGATATTATTATCATTTTTTCAGCCCTGAAAACAGGTTATTAAAACATCTATCCTATTGCCAGTGGTTTTTGTATCTATGTCATTAAATGTTACTGAAAAATAACGTTTTTTTAGGTGTGCAATATTATCTATTGAGACCTACATTAAAATTACCTGGCTTGCTTTGATGTGCATCCATCTCTGATTCTGCTCCAGTGGCACTCGACTGTATAAAGCTCAGTGCCATTGCAAAGCAGCAAGCTGGACATTTTGGGCTCAGCTCTATAATTGTTGGTGCAAGTTTGGATTCACAAACTTAAAAACACAGTAGAATATCAAAGAGATAACCACAGCAGGGTGAAATCTATTTCAGAGACATTAAGAATATCAGGCCAAAGGACTGCAGTAAAGTATAGAACTGAGAAGAATAGTGTGATTGCTGTTGGAGTTCACAGTCCTCCTGTCCTTTAACACACATTCACATATGAGTATGTGAATTAACTGAGTTTTTTTTCAACTCATGAAACAGAAAAGACAAAAATATTATTTTTCATTTAAGAGGGTGAAGGAAAACAGATACAATATTTGTTCGATGCTGTTTTCCTTTTTTTTTGCTTGTGATTCTGCCTACGTATTTGTACGAAAAGCAGGGGAAGGGAAGCTTCTGCTCTGTACCATTCCAAAGCTGGTTTCTTTAATGACGCATCACTATTTTTCACAACTAAACACACTCTTAGTGCATAAGCATTTTAAACAAAAATAATAATATCCAACTAGGAATTATTGAAAAAGTCACGTGTTGAATATTCTATGTAGGTGATGGTTAAATTGTTTAAGTTATTATCTGAGAAGGCAAGAAGTTTTATTTTGATTTTTTAGCCTGACTCAGATGGATTTTGAAGTTGCATTTTCCTTATGTTGGTGTTTCATGAACTGCATACTTAAGAGGGACAAGGAAAATAAGAAGACCAATAGAAATCAGTCATTTATTTTTTTTCTGACAGCTGTGGTGGTGCCCAAACCACTAACATGTCCACAAGTCATGGAATGGCTGACACTGTTATTTTTAAAAAGTGCTCTATTTGTCAGCAAGTTTGTCTCATTACTAAATAGAAAATAATTATCTTTTATGTATTGTGTAATCTAAGCATTGCAGCTGTACTATGAGCAGAGTCTTGTGTGAATCTGTAAGTATCTTAATTCATCAAAATATTGGTTTGCAATAGTTGTCATTCAAAAAAAGTATTGGTGTTTTTTAAAAAGTTTTATGTGTGTGAGAGATTCCTTAAAATGAAACAAGAAATAATGGTGAGACATTTTTCCTCTGAACTGGAATATTAGTGCATAACAGTCTTTGTGTTACTGAGATTAAATTTGAGATCAAAATGTATGTTATAAAGAGCTCTTTATTTTCAGATACTTAACTACAAAAGAGCATTGCTAAATGCATGATTTTGTAGCTGTTTTTGTGTGGTAGATATGGTTTATTCTCTTAATGGTATACATTTTTTTCTTAGGGAACATCTTAAAATGGAAAATTCCTTGTAACTGACTCTCACTGCTACCGTGTTTTTAATTCTAAACCTAAATTTTTAGATGTCTTGTAACCCCAAGACATAAAGGCTGCATACCGGCATGAAAGTGTGTAGCAGATTTCACACATACAACCTTTTTGTAAAGGCAACAGAGGTCTATAACCCTGTCACAGATGTAAAAATCTCTTCGAGTTCAGGATGAAAAAGAAAAGAAATCTGAAAGAGCAGTCTCGTATATTTGTAATCTCATATTATTTGATATTTTCTCCTTTGTTTCTTTGGAATCAAAGTTTTAAAAACACTGGTGAAGTTATCTATACAAACTCTTAAATCTGGGTAATTTATTTCATCTGACTTTAACACGTTTTACATATTTTGCATTTAATAATGACGAAAGTAGCTAGGGAAATAATAAACCAGTACAACACAGACAAAAAAGAATAGTGATTTAAGGTCATTGTGTCAAATGCAGCAAAATACTCTGTTTATAGCATGTCAGGAATAGCTTTACAATTAGCACTAATTACTGAGGAAAAAAATGAAAACAGCAGCTTTAAGAAAGGACACTTTTCAGTACAAGATCAAAGCCATGTCTCTACAGAATAGCAAAGCTATTTAATTGCACTGAAGTGCTAATTGGATTTTGAGGTGCTTTCATGTGTTTCCCCCAATTAGCCAGTCATCCCTGACCAAATCCACCTAAGAAGAGATTATGAGTCTTAAAACTTTTGTCTACACAGTTGTTACTTGGGATACCCATGTAAAAACAGTGCCGCCTTTTCATGTAAAGTGAGGTCTTTCAGGTCATGTTACTAGGCTTGCAAGGATGAATAGATAAGAAGCAAAGCAACTACACACTTTGTGGTAAACAATTATCTACTTATTCTGTCATCTAGGTAACAGTGCAAGAAAATAGAAAAGCTACAGCTACCTCCTTTTTTTGTGACAGTTCATTGGTACATGGTGTTTAAAGAAAGATTTTGATGCCTGAGGAAAGTCATGTCTTCAGAGGCTTAATCTGTGCTCTGCTTATCTGTTAATTAGACAGAATAATTTACTTTAAAATTTTTTACAGGAAATTTGCAGTGTTTTCCTAACTTTATTAATCATATAGTTTGTATTTCTCATATTTGTAAAAACTTAATGCAATGATTTTTCCACTAGCCTTTTTGATTACTTTTAATTAACATCATACGCTTTGATAAATACACAAAAAGTTAAGATAGTGGTAACAATTGGTAGAACTCATAAGTTGCAGAAAAGCTATCTTTTGTCAGTAGTTGAACTATGTCAAATGCTCATGAACCATAATCCCTCTAGACAAGGTGCAAGGTTTCTTCTGTGTCATCAAGAGTCTTGCATCTTCCTCCAGATGCTTGCATGACTTACTCTCATGCAGTCATAACCGAGGTCAGTTTTTGAGGAAGCAGAGGCTTTTCAGCCTGATGGAAGGGAAGCATAAAGCAGATCTGTCTAAATGGAGATGCAGTGAAGCCCTGAATCAATGTGCTTTTTTTTTCCCCTGTGACTTACTGAGCTGGAAGAGTGATAGACGTCCTTAAAGAACTCTGTGTGAAAACCCATCAGAAATTGCTCACAGAAGTCCTATTGAGTCATTAATAGAGCAACAGGATTTGTGTGAACCAGAGTACGCTCAGATTACCAAGATCTTGCCATGAGCTGCAAGATACCTGAATTCTGAGTATCTTTTGTAGTGACAGTGCCTGGCTGGTATTGTCTCAAGTGTGCTACGAAGCCTTTGTGAGGAATTGACTGGGTTTTGTACTTCTTTGTGATGAGTTTTTCTCTTCAGTTAATTAGTTAATTGTAGCAGACTTGGACCACTTGTGTATGCAGTGGAGTAAACCTGAGAAGGTAGGGTAAGGTGATTGGAACTCAAGAGCTTTGAGGTTAAACTCAGGAAAGGACTTGAATGCAAACCGAGTGCTGCAGCATATGCATTTTGAGACCCTGTACAAAAGGCACTGATGAATCATGGAATAGGAGGAGTGAACAGCAACCAACGTGATTCTCTGTCCTTTGGATTAAAGGAAAATATGTGACTTAAATGTCCCACTTCCCTTAGAGCTTTTTGCATTAAACATGCAATTTATATTAAATGTACACCAGTACAATATAACATGAATGCAGAGTGGTTTTCTCCAAAATGTGGGATATACTATTGTTCTTGGTTACTTGGTAAACTATGTGGTTTACTATTGCTCTGACGGTTGCTCAAAATCTAGGTACTCCCTTGAACAAACATCCTTGACATCCTCTTGCTGTACACATTTTGTTGCAATGAAAGTCTTTCACCCAAGAGGCAACATAAACAACTGGCCTGATACACTGATTTGAAGAATCTTTTGTTTCTTTCAGAGCATTGCAAGACAGTGTATTCTTGATTAGTCATTTGAATGTCTGCTTGACTATAAGGGAGCCTATAGTTCACTTAAAACCATTTTCTTTAAAGTTTTTGCATGGAGTTTGAATTTGAGAAACTTTTGTTGTTCTTAGAAACTGTTTACTCCACCTTGGAAGACCTAGTTTCATTGCTTCTTGACTAAGAAGATATCCAACAGAGAATATAACAGGAATGAATTGCACAGGGCTTGCATGCAAAATACATGCTTGCATGTGAAGAGTTCTTGAGTTGTAGTTCCATTTTTACTGTTCTCAAACAAAAAGCTACTATGCTAATGAAATGGGATCATTTCATGGCCCAAAGTACATGATTTGCTTACCAGAGTAGACCAGTAGGCCAACAAATCCTGCATTTGAGAGTAACAGGGATCACATGCTTTACAGTAAGATAAAAGGGAAATAGCATGTCCATAAAGGAAGATTAATTCTAACACCAGCGTGTTAACAATCAAGCAATAGCATTTCCTGAGAAGTTGTGGCATGTGGCAGTAAATGCTATATTGTAATGTTAATTATTTATTCAGCTATTTTTATCATACTTTTCTGTTAATTACATAGTTTATATTTATAATAAAACATAAATTATGTCACTGCTTACTCTTCTGAAAGTACTTAGCAAAGTATTTAGAGTATGCACTGTAGCTGTGAAAATGCTACTGGTACTAAATTTGCTATTTCCTGATCTTTTTATTGAATTTTATCAGCCTACAGTTGTTGTTACCTTGGAAACTGGTTTTCAATCATAGTCTTAATTGGAGTACACTGTTCATTTTCTACATATAGCAGTATATTCTATAATTTACATAACATTATCTGAAATTCTTATAGCTTTTAGAAAAAACATGTTCTAAGTACATACATACATAATCTGACACCATGAATCATACCTCTACTACATGCTATATGGCTGTGTTTATTTGTTTTAAAAATTAGAACTGTGACTTATCCAATGATCAAATATCGTGAAAAAAGTAACTACAATATGAGCTTTCACACAAAAGACTAGTGACATTTTGGTTTTATTTCCAGTCAAATAATTTGTATCTTTGGTAAACAGTTTTAATATGGGCTCAGCTCTTGACTATTCCTCAGCTGAGAATGACAACACTTAAGAGCCTGAAATCTAATAAGCTACCATTAGTTAGTCAATACTTTAGAAGCAGACCTGAAAAGTGTCAGTATTAATAAGAGATCATTTCAAATATAGCTGGGACAGCAGACATACATTTTATATTTATTGCTTATTCCATTATTTCACATTTAAATAGTTAATACTTTATTATTGCAGAATACATGCTTTGCACAAGAGCTTTTATGTCTATTAATGTGTTGAAGTTTGTTCACTGTTAGTGCCTGAGTTCAATCAGAAACTGTCCTTGTATGAACTTGGTCACTGGCATTTTCAGTGTTCAGAAACATATTTTTAAAGGAAGCTTGAAAAGCACCAGCTTAACTGGAGCTATAGTGTTTGGGAAAATTCTTTCTAAAGCCTATGGAAAAAAACCACAATTTGCATTAAAGGACTGAAGTGTTCCACTCCTTTATGCCATTCCCTTTCTTAAATGATCCAGTTTTTCACAGTGTCTATGTGAACATCATTACCATATTGCTCTCAACACTTCCGATCCTGCCAGGGTCTGAACACAGTGAAATACTGCTTTGCAATCGTAGGAACAGCCTTTGTTTGAAAGGCCCTGAGGATGAGTATCTACTGTTTTAAGTTCCATGAGGTCATGGTCCTTTTCAATTTTCACCTCCCTGTCCTATTTGCTGAAGGATTGGAAGTGATTGGAAGCTCACGCCATTCTAAGCATTCCTACCTAGTTTTTTATTCTGATGAAATTCAAGTTGTCAGTTATCTTTTTTTCCTGGTTTTTGGTTTTGGGCTTTTGTTGTTGTTTTTGTTTTTTAAATAAAATTGTTCTCAGTGTATTCTCAGTGTATTTTGAATATCAGTGTTTAATAGAATCATAGAATTATTTGAGTTGGGTGGGGCTTCAGAAATCATGTAGTCCCAACCCCCTGGCACAGACAGGGACACCTTCCGCTAGACCAGTTTGCTCAAAGCCCCATCCAGCCTGGCCTCAAGTACTTTCAGGGATGGGACATCCACAGCCTCCCAGGGCAACGTGCTCCAGCATCACACAACCCTCACTCCTACTCTTGTAATTTCAAGCAGTTCATATGTCTCCTGAAGAGCATCTTTGTAAGATTAGCTATACAGGGAATTTAAGAATGCTGATTTGAATATTATCTTCAGACAAATAATCTCACTTCCAATGAAATAATAGGTTTGAAATAAATACGGCATAGGTGATACTCTGTCCCTATGAGGCTTTTTTTGTTTGTTTGTTTAAAGTAATAAATTACAGTTTTCCATCAGGTTGGAACATTTTTCATGGAGAAGGGCTGTTGGTGACACTTTCTAAAGTGCTGCAACATTTTACTAATTTAAAAAAGTCTGCCTCGGATCGATTGCGACCTTATCAATAGGATAGTCTCATTCATCTCCTAAGCAGGCTGCTGTCACTTCGCACACTAATAGCTTTCAGCTGCAGTTACTCCTTTTAGAAGGTTCAACAGTTAGTAATGCTTTCAAATCAGCTTTAGCAAAGGTGGAGCACTTTTGGTGGCTTCCTTTGAGACTACACTTTTCACTGCTAAATTCCAAAATTGTAGATGCAACTTCCAAAGCCATAAATTACATGAAAGTAATGAGTTTTCTTAGGAGTTATTAAGAAAAATTGTGTTTATTATTGTGTTTATTAGCTTGGTTTCAAGAAGAAACAGGTTGTTACATGTTTGTATAAGAATCATTTATGATTTCTGAGAATTTTTTAATTTTACTTTTTTACAGAACTTTAAAAAGCGGGGGGGCGAGGAGGGAGGATATTTAACAGTAAGATTCCAAGTACTTACTAAGATGAATACACCAGTGAGGAAAGTTCTGAATCATTAGCTCCCTGGTTGTTTTGTGTACATTACACATTGGATTTTAAGTGTCTGTATTATAATGCTTTTCATCCTCTGTCTTGAACACAATGAATTGTGTACTGAGGACACACTGAGGTCGCAATGAGACTGCTGTCTGTAGTACACCTGCTTCTTTTATTGCAGAAATTGAAAAATATGTAGTGGATGAATTGGAGACTGTAGAAGAAAATAGTGTCATGCTAAGGCGACTGAATTCTCTGCTAGAGAACTGAATTGCTGCATGCCTCTGCTAGTGGGTTCTTGTGTGTGTGATGCTGGGCAAGGGATGAATCTAGACATTTTACAGACCTTGCTGTATTTCAGTGTGGCAACGTGCTATATTTAGGATGCATAGGTGAAGTCGGGATGCTCCCATGAGGTTTGGTGGAAACTTCCGTTGTCTGATATTTCAGAGTTATTTGATGGTTTCAACCCTTTGGCCATTTCTGGCTCTAATCTGCACCTTAGTTCCCCATGTATAAAATTGTGAAGATAATATAAATATAAGTCTAGTACACAGTATATTTGTGGGCATACCATCAGATTTTAATTTTGGTGAGGAACAAAGAAGTAGTAGCAGTATCACCATATCTCTAGGTGGTAAGCATAAAAGCATACTGTATGCAAAAATAACATTTAGTAAATTTTGAGGTTAGCAAGAAATACCAGAGTCTCATCCAATGATGAGCAATCTGCACATTCACTGTGCCACAGATTTATTGAGATGCTGTTCTTTAATACCTTTCTGTCATCATCATGTGGAGGTACAAGTTAAGGTAAACAGCTAACGTCAGTACTCATATTGCCTAACTTTTGGATGTTGAGATTTACAGTGTGCCTTGTCATGCTGTGTTTGCTTTCATATTTGCATCTATTTTCCCCCTCCTACAAAGATACCTATTTTTTTAGACTTTCAGCTAATTTCAACTAAGTCTTAGGTGTATTCAGTTGCAATAAATTTCAGTAAAATGTTCTTTTGGGTAAAAGAGAGAAAAACTTGTTTCTCCACTTAGAGAAAAAGTTCAAATGCCACAGATAATTTTTACTAGATATCCTAAGATCCAGGTAAAAAAGAGCTACTATGAATGCTCTGATTATTAGAGTTAATGCTATATTAGATGTCAGAGTACCTTATCCTAAGTCAGATTTCTTTTTTCCGTTTGAGTTGTTTAGTCCTTGATGGCTTTTCCTTCCTGTTGGTTGTCTGGATATATAAAAACTAGAGATTTTCCTCCACATTCTTACTGTAATGTGTAGCTAGTTGTTTCTGTTTCTTTTTTACTTTCATTTTTTCTTTTTCCTTTTTTTCCATTTTTTTCTTTGTCTTTTCAGTCCATGACCAGACTCTGTCCAATCCCTCTCCTTGACTAGCAGTATAGTGCCTTGTTGCTTCTAAAACCAGTACTGTGTCCTCAGTGGATGGCTGGGTTCTGGGGTCACATACTAGTGTGTTTGGCATAATGTAATACCAACATGAAGAAACTTGCGATATTTGAAAGCATTTCTGTTTGTCAGCATGTTGAGTGCGCCTTAACTACTTGGACAATGCCTGCTATCATGATCATGTTACTTCCAATCAGGTTGGGCTCCACAAGAGCAATCATTAATCTGCACTATTTATCTCAGCACCATAGGTGACTGTAAATTACAATCTCTAACAGCAAACCAGAGAAAGAACTTAAGCAAGGCATTGTTTAAAAGCAGAACACAAAGGTCCCTGAAGTTCTTGCCCTTCAGAGCTCATACTGCTGTATAAAACTGGAGACTAGAGGTGAATAAAATGAAACTAGAAAATACAAAGAATCAATGAGGCAGTCCTAATAAACATGAAAGACAGCAGTCTCAGTGTACCATTGCTGTGAGACTGATCGCGATTGTTCAGAATTTGTATTACTTAGCATGCTTAAACTAGCAAAAATTACCAGAAGCTAGAGGGTAAGAGACTGTCAGAGAAGTCTGACATTTGTATTACTTGGATCTTGTGCAGTTTCTGTAGGCTGGTGTATATTTAGAGTTATTTCAGAATATTTTTTTTCCAAGTAACTGTTCCTGAGCTATTGTTATGCATGTTACAAGATGTACTGTACTAGATCTTTCATAAATTATGAGACTTTTCAACAAGAATCCTGAAAATTTCCATTGTGTCCTTTAAACTGTCTCCCTTTTTTCTGATTTTTGGCACTCCTCTTCCTGGTCAAGATTTTTCAGCATGTTCAGTTTAGATAGTGGGTTTTTTTAACAATGGAAGAAGTACATGATAATGCTTATGCTTTAAAATATTTGAGCCATCCAGTTCCAATCTGTCTTAAATTTTCATCTTTTTTTTTTCTGGTAAACAGTCTGCTTCATTTCATTAGACAATGGAAATCCTGAAGAGATGTAAACAACTTCAGTACCCATCCTTATAATAAAATCTTAATTACTGATGTTTCTGTTACTCTTTCAAATATGAGTGTGCCTGACTGTATGGAAGTGTACATCGGATATAGAAAAACTTCTTACATCTTTCTTAGATGATTATTTGAAAATAATAGTCATTAAAAAGAAAGTAGTGGCTTTTTTATTTTCAAAGAATGTGAAAGAAATATAAAACCTAGAATGGTGGAAAGATACAAAGATGATAACTTCAATCTCATTGATACAGTGTGAAATTGAAAACAAAACGAGATAAAATTGGTTAGTGAATCTTGAAATCAAACAGAAACATGAATTGATATACACTATTTTAGGGGCAGAAAAATAAATTGAGAAAAGTATCTGTCAGAGTCTGGATGATTTTCTGAAATACGTTGTAAGTAAACATGCAGTAAAAAGTAAGTAAAAATGCACACCCAAGTAATTCAGCCAATTCTTATGTTTTTTTTGCACGTTAACTTTTTGTTTTAGAACAATGGAAGCAATTAAAGTAGTGGAGGTACCTTGCAAAACCAATCCTTTTTTACTTTACTGTGTAAAAACAGAATGTCTGCATTGTGAGTGATCTGAATCCTTAAAAATATAGATAAACCCCTAGCAAAAATGTATTGTCAGACTTGGAAGACAGGATTGTGAGAGGTGAGTTAGAATTCTCAAGCACATTACCATGAGACAGCAATAAAACTTACTTTATGCCAGTAACCCCTGACTTCATACATGAGTAGTCTGCTATGCTAGCAGTATCATCTGTATGCTACTTGCTACAGGGCAAAGGTCATGATGGCTTCCTCTGCTGTTACATATGACCTCAAAAACAGTCGGTTCTTGAAATATGTATGTTTGTTCTACATAGAAAAGGCAACCATTTTGAAACTCATAATTCAAAAATTGCCTGAATTAATATATGGCATCTGGAGTTACAGACAGCATGTTAATCAACTAGCATGCCTTTGTTTACATGTGATTGTTGCCACAGATAATGACTCGTGAATCACTTCTGTGCGTGAAATATAGCTTATAATTACTCATACCCATATTCTAATTATTTTCCAAGTGTTCTGTTTATTTACATAGCACACTACAAAATTATTGATTCGTAAATTCTAAAGCTACCTATACATTCCTAAGCTCCTTGACACCATTTTTATGTGTTAAATATCTTAAATTTACAGAAAAACATTTCTAAATGAGGTAGGCACTAGGTGGTATCTGTGGACAGCACCAAGAGGAAAAAGACAAAATCCTTAAGAACAAAGTAACTGCAAAAAAAGCAAACAAATTTGTACATCTAGAAAATGCTAAGCATCCTACATTAAACATATTTCTAGCATGACAAAAATGAAGGCAAGGGGCATAGGTATATGTGTGCATGTATGTGGGAATCTATGGATGTATATGCATGTATATATACATGAAAGTTCTCAAAAGAATAGTTTCGTATTTGGCAAAGTTTTATTGTGATGGTTTCTAGATAAATGTTTTAGTGCATTTCAAAATTAGGGAAAAGAGACATTTTTATGGCAATTATCTTTAAACTGTCTTAGAGCTTTATGCCAATTCTATACTCATTGAGAGCTTCAGCCAGATCACCTCAGAATATCTGATGAATCTGATGTCATCCATGAGTTTCCTTCTATATACCTGTTCTTTCCTTTTTTTCTTTTTTATTTTCTTGGATCAGGAAGGCGCTTAGGAGGAAAGATAAGGAAGGAAGAATAAACCTTTTCTTCTGCATTTTCCTCCTATGTGAACCTCACAGAAGTAAAAATCATGGGCTAATATTGATAACAGTAACTTGAATATTGAAATTATTTTATGATAGGGAAGATCTATTTCTGTGTACTTTACCACAGAACCATTGTTTACTCTGAGCTTAAAAGGGCTATATTATTTACAATTGGATATACTTCTTCTACAAGCTGAGATTCTGTGAGAAATACCACTCTTCTGCATCAAGAACATTGAGAAAAATTCTCAAACTTTCACTTCACAGAACCAAAGAATGGTAGGGATTTGAAGAGACCTCTAGAAATGGCCTAGTCCAGCCCCCTGCTAAAGCAGTTTCACCTCAGTCAGCTCACACAGGAATGTGTCCAAGCAAATTTTGAAAACTCTCAGAGAATGAGACTCCACAACCTCCCTGGGCAGCCTGTTCCAGTTGTTATGGTTTTCTGTTCCATTTAATATTTGCATGTTACAGTATATTGTTTTCAGAAAACCGTTTCTTTTCTGAATGACACAACCAGTGAAGCCATTCAGAAAATGAAGCCATGGTTTACTAGGGATTTGCATTTGTATGCTGAGCTCTTGTTGAGCCCGTGATGTCTAAAAACAAGGGTGAGCTCACAATTCAACCGTTTCTTCCATGTAGATATTGATGAGTACTCAGAAAAGAGTTTTCAAAAACTTCTTAAGAAGTTAGCAACTTTGAAATTCCTCCTAGGTCAGACTTGGTTGGAATTGAGCAAGGTGTCATGTTTAAATGGGGCATTGGGCTTCACACATATTGTTGGTTTGTGGAGATCAGAAAAAGGCAAACTTAGGCACAGAGACAGATGCAGGCATTGAATATGCTTAGTTTACCCTCCATTTCCTTAGGCCAAAGACCCAGTGCCAGTTGTTGGCAGATCTGATCTTGGTTCTCCTAACCCAAGTGACCATGGTGACAATGTACATAGGTGCACAGACTAATGTAGAGAATTACAAAGCCTGGAATTTACCATGGTAAGTTTCCTGCAGTGATGTGACTAGACGTGGAAAACAGCATGTCATGGAAGTCTTCATATCCTGTAATCTTTTATTTTGTCCTAGTCAATGATTTCTATAGTCATCTCTGCAAATCAATTTACTTCAGGTTCTCAAAGATTGCGTTTTGGAACTGAATGGCATTTGCAACGTGATACACAACAATTAAGAAGAAAGAACAATAATCAGTATTTAAAAGGCTGAAATTGTAAATGTTTTTAAAATGTCAGGATTGAAATATTCAGGGAAGATGCAAGTTAATCTATGTGATTGGTTTGTATGTCAGACTGCAGTAAAAAAAAATAGCTAATATGAAACAGATGGCAGAAAAGGCTGTTATTGACTGTGATGCTCTTTAAGTTTTTTTTCAAGTAAATTCCAAGTCTGTTGTTTTACTTCACTAATAGTTTTGCTTCTGAAATAAGTACTTCAATGACCTATGATGAGACTTGTGGTACAATTTGATGATAGATTATAAATGAATTAAAAATCAGAGGCTAATATGCTGTTGTACATAATTTTCTTTGTGGCTATATTTTATAAA
>WBNH01006567.1:0-14748 GCA_013401255.1 Urocolius indicus | reverse complement strand
CATCGGGCTAAACCACCACAATTCTTTAGACAGACTTGCAGTATACATGAGCATTTTCAAAGTGTACTACCTTCTTTTCCAATAATCATTTTTGTAATTAATTTCCTAAGCTAGATTCCTGAGGTAACAAATGCATATACAATATTCTAGGAATTACTAAACCATTTATTAACACCTTAATACTTCAGTATTACTCTGGATTTCTTTAGTTTAATAATAAATAATTAAACTTTAAATTTAAATTTAAATTTAAATTATAAAAAGCTAGTCCAACAGTAAGCAGATAACTGATGACAGGTACACTGACATATCACTCATTCTTCATAAAACATCAATAGTAACTCTGCAGCAGTACATTGTCATTTCATTGTTCTTATGCTTACAAAATACCATTGTGTAAAGATCTTCTGGTTCAAAGTATGTTCCCCTAAGAATAAGATCTATGGCAGAAGTTCCTTGGTTTATAATTTTCAGCAAATAGCTGGTTAAAAAATATTTCACATTTATTTCTTCATGGTTATAGCTAATGACTTCTGAAATCAGAAACGCTAATGCAAAGTTTAGAACTTAAACTACACCAAGACTATGTATGTGAATGAATGTGTTTTATTAATGCTCTTTTATATATATATAATTTCTGTTCAATATGTGGAAACTCAGCTGTAAGGGAGAAACAGTAGCAGCAGACCTACAGAAATGTATGAATCTGCTCTGCATCTTTGACTATATATGTTTTCATTTAGAAGTGGTTTTATCTACTTATCTTAATATAATCTGCATCAGCCTGAACTTGTGATAATTAAGCTTGATAACTGAACTTTTGCTCTTCATCAGTATGAGTAAAAAGGTCAAGAAGTCAATATCTTCATCAACAACCTAGATAAGGGAATAGAGTGTATCCTTAGCAAGTTCGCTGATGACAACAAACTGGGAGAACTGGCTGATTCCCCAGAAGGCTGTGCTGCCATTCAACGGGATCTTGACTGGCTTGAGAGTTGGGCAGAGAGGAATCTCATGAGGTTCAATGTGGACAAGTGCAGAGTCCTGCATCTGGGAAAAAAACAACCCCATGCACCAGTACAGGCTGAGGGTTGACTTACTGGAGAGTAGCTCTGCAGAGAGAGACCTGGGAGTCCTGATTGATAATAAACTGTACATGAGCCAGCAACGAGCCCTCATGGCGAAGAAAGCCAGTTCTGAGCTCTGCTGCTCAAGAGAGACAGGGAATTTCTGAAGAGAATCCTCTAGAGGACTACCAAGATGATCATGGGACTGGACCATCTTTCTTATAAAGACTTATAAAGATTTCTTATATAGTTCTTTTTTAAATTGATATTCCATGCTATAATAGAGTGTACTACTTGTCATAGAGTTGCACCTTTTTTTGGAAAAATAAAATAAACTTTTTTTTTTCTTAGTGAATATGGTTTTATGGTANCATGGCGAAGAAAGCCAGTTCTGAGCTCTGCTGCTCAAGAGAGACAGGGAATTTCTGAAGAGAATCCTCTAGAGGACTACCAAGATGATCATGGGACTGGACCATCTTTCTTATAAAGACTTATAAAGATTTCTTATATAGTTCTTTTTTAAATTGATATTCCATGCTATAATAGAGTGTACTACTTGTCATAGAGTTGCACCTTTTTTTGGAAAAAAAAATACACATTTTTTTTTCTTAGTGCATATGGTTCTATAGTACTTAGAGAAAACGGGAGAGGAACATCCATTAAAGAATGAAATGGCAAAAGTTTGGTCTTTTGGGCTGCAACATTTGCATCTGAATATGATGAAGATAACAATGAGAAACCATAGGTATTGTGCCAGCATCCTCAGGCAGGGACTGATGAGAACCTGACCTGTGCTGTCCCAAAGATTTACTAGAATAAAATCTTTTAGTTATAATTATCTAGAAACTTAGCTAGTGATAAGAAAAATGCCTAAGAATAGTCAAGAAGAAATTCAAATGCTATCGTTTCAGTTAAGAAGGGAAATAAAGAGTAGCTAAGGAAATTAATCAGATGGCACCACAAGGGACTAGAAAAATCAAAGAACTGTAGTTTTGAGCTTTTCGTAACACATTTTTGAACAATGCTCTATGTGTTTTGTTAATCCGTGACACAGAAAAGCTCTTGTTATCAGTAAATTAAAATTTGCATGATGAATGTAGATACAACTGCTATTTATATTCCCTAATTATTGGACAGAAGCAAAAATTCTTACCATGGTAAAAATATTTCATTAATACCTATAATTCCACTTCAAAAAGAGATGGACACAGCTGTGCAGCTGGAGCAGAATTGAAACTAGAGACCTATTCTGGAGAGTATTCCTGGATTCACATTCTGAATGTTAGTTGTCATTTGGTCAACTGGGGAGTGGTTATGAGCCAATTTGGCACATGCTTCTTCCTCTTCTCTTTAAGCTACAGTGTTTTGGCTACTCCAGTGCGCTGACAGAGCCAAGATAACATCTACTCCCACCTCTGCTGGTAAAATTGCTCCCTTCAAATACAACATTTATATCTACTAATATTTAATTTTATTTTAAATAACATACACCCTAAACACACTGAAAGAATGTGAGAAAGTGCTTTATTATTAAAAAAAAGAAGTACCAAAGGAAATAAAATATTTCATTGAATGCTTACACTAGCTTTCATATCTTCTTCTGAAATAAAAAAAAAAATAAAAGAGAAGGGAGGATTATCATATACTGTATCACAGGCAAATTTTCCTTCATCAGAAGATACATAGCCATAGCACTACGGGTTACATGGCAGTTATGATTTTCAAATATAATTTTAACTATTTTGTTGGTGAGAGTTATGATATTTATTAATCTTTTACAATAAATATGATTTAGCACAACAGGAGGGAAATAAAAAATATAACTGTTGTTAAATATTAAAAATTAAATGTTGTTCCATGTATGATAATTCATATTGATAAATTTAATCATACTCTGTACTAAATATTGAACTGTAGAAGCCATGTGTCAATAACTTAGTCACACGTTTGACACAATGTACTTTGTGAGTGCTCGAGAAGTTAATTAGCATGTCATGACAGTCAACTTCAGTTATTATTTACAAGTGTCTGAATAATTTTTCTTGATGCTAAGCCTCAGTTTTAGACTTCACTGTGTATTTATTCTAACTTTAGGTGGAAATAAGTTCACCACTGACTACAAATTCAAGTTGAAAGAGTATGCATTACACAAAGCCTAATTTCAACTTATGGTCATAAATGGTACTAAGTTATTGAATCTTGGATCCTTTAGGTCACTGCTGTAGAACATGGACAAAACCAAATCAGAAGTAGAATGAATGATTTCCTAGGGATGTCTTTTTCATCATTTCCCATTTTATTTCTTGTATGATTTAAATTAGATTTTTTTTCCCATGATTTATATTCTAATAGAGCTATGTTATTTTTATTTGAGTTCTCCAAAATCTAAAATAGACACATTTACTCATGTCCTTGTACCTTACTTTTAAAAAAAAAAAAGTTGAAGCACATACATTGAATAGCACAAATTCATGCAAGCTGAAGAAAAAAAGTCAGTAAAATTATCATACAGAATTGACTACAAATTGTTACTATAATTAACTGTTTTTCTGTATAAATAACAAATATACACTATTTGGCTGAAAAGTCAGAGCTGAATGAATGAAAATTAGGATATATCTAGAAAATCTTCTTCCTTGCACACTAATCATAAGATGGATTTATGTCTTATGTCTGGGAGACAGAGTAACTAAAGGTTTTCCAAATATTTTCCTTCTCATAACTGTCAAATGTGGTACTTTAGTCATCTGCCTATGGTATTCTCCTCCATGCTAAAGCATTTACTGTGTATTATTACTGCTTGTTGTTAACTCCTTTACCACTGGAGAATATATAACAGAGCGACAAGAAAGCAAAAAGTAGACTGTTTACTTCTAAGTAGAAAGAAATATTTTCAGAATGAAGATATTGTCAAATGTTATACTTTGAAGTACACCTTTTGAAAGATCTGTCCCATTAAGTTTTAAAAAATGATGCTCAGTATAAATGTAATAACTGAATTACTCAGGTTTAGAAATCACCTGTCACTTTAATATATTTATTTTCTTAAGAAAAGAAAAACTCTGCAAAACAGTTCTTTGTTGGTAACATTCAGGGGGACTTATGTTGGGAAAAACTTTCTCAGGACAACTTTGCATACATAAAGACAATTTTATAACAACAACAACAATAATAATAATAAAATCAGTGGCAAGATAAGTAGTCCCACAATGTGACTTCATAAGTTCAGACTTGACATCAAAAAAGAGCCACAGTGGAACTGGTAATGCAGAGAGGGTGAAAAACTTTCATGCTTGGATGCTTTCAAGACTCACTAGACATAGCTATAGCTCACCTAACTAGTTTTGGCAATAGAAGTGATTTCAGCAGGAGGTTTAGATAGATGATCGCCACATGTAGCTTTACATCAATATTTCTATTACTCTACTGTTAGTAAAATTATTGTCAATACTGGCATTTGTGATTAAAAATAAACTAAACATGAGCCAATGTGCACTTGTGGCCAAGAAGGCCAATGACATCCTGAGATGCATCAAGAAGAGTGTGGCCAGCAGGTCAAGGGAGGTTCTGATCCCCCTCTACTCTGCCCTGGTGAAGCCTCATCAGAAGTCCTGTGTCCAGTTCTGAGCTCCTCAGCTCAAGAGGGGTGGGGAACTGCTGCAGACAGTCCAGAGCAGGGCCACCAAGATGATCAGGGGACTGAAACATCTTTCACATGAGGAAAGGCTGCGGGAACTGGGGCTGTTTACGTCTAGAGAAGAGGAAACTGAGGGGGAATCTTATTAATATTTACAGGTATCAAAATGGTGGGTGTCAGAAGGTTGGGACATCCTTTTTTTCTATAGTAGCACAAGGGGTAATGGGATGAAGCTGGAACACAAAAGGTTCCACTTAAACATAAGAAAAAACTATTTTACTGTGAGAGTGATGGAGCAGTGGAACAGGCTGCCCAGAGGGGTTGTGGAGTCTCCTTCCTTGAAGGTCTTCAAGATCCACCTGGACATGTTCTTATGCTATCTGATCTAGGTGAACCTGCTTCTGCAGGAGAGATGGACTAGATGATCTCTAAAGTTCTCTTCCAACCCCTACCATTGTATGATTCTATGATTTTAGATATATCCTTCATAAGTGTATGCTGCTTAGCATGTTTACTTTCCTTTTACATTTAATGGGAATATATGACTTTTCAAAAGAATTTCTCTCTGGCTTCTTTTAGCTTTTCATTTTAAAGACAGATAAGTTTTGCACAGATTATAATTAATATAAATACATCTTAGACTGAGAACTTAATATTGTCGCAATTTGACATTAAGCCATTTCTGGTAATGGGAACAGGGCTTTTAAGATGGCTCCTGTAAAAAATTGCTTGAAATGCTCCCCAACTCTGAGTCAGATCCACTTTTGGGGCTGAGCCAATTAGGCACCTTTACGATCACTTTTTTAGAGCAGGAGATGGAAGAAGGGGATTTTTTTCTGTTCCTTTTTTTCTTGCTTCTGGCCTTCTAGTCCGGCTGGTGGTGGTGCACAGAGAGAGAAGAGAGAGAGAAGTGACCATACAGACCCCAAGGTCAATGAAGGAAGAGAGGAGGAGGTGTGCTACAGCAGAAATTCCCCTGCATTCTGTGGAGAGAGGTGGTGAAGCTGAGATTTGTTTGCACTTTGTTAAATACCCCATGCCAGGGGCAGTGACTATGCTCAGATGAGGCCATGTCCTGCATGAGGAACCCCATATTCTCAGAAGACATAACTGCTGGGAAAAACCCACACCAAAGGAGTTAATTAAGGACTGTGTCCTGTGTGAGGGACCTTGTATTGGAGCAGGAGAAGAATACACGGAGTCATCCTCCTCCAAGAAGTGTCAGACCCCATCTGTGAGAGACTGAACACATCTCTCATTCCCTACCCTCACAAGCCATTGAGAAGGGAGGAGTTCAAAATATCAGGAGCAGTGAGTTGAACCTGGGAAGACAGGAGGGATGGAGGAGGCAGATCTTAAAGTGCTGGTTGTAATTTTCTCATCATCCTACTCCCTTTTGCTTTTACTCCATTCTGTTTCTTATAGAATAAACTTTCCTACTTTCCTCTCTGAGTACTGGAGTTTGTTTTGCCCGGAACCATAATTGGCAGCAAGCCTTCCCTGCCCTTGTCTTAATCCACAACAACCTTGCTTATCTTTTTGCTCCCATTTCGCAGGGGCCTCCGCCATCCTAACAAGGGTAGGGGTGAATGGGGGCACTGAGTGAGAGACTGTTGTAGTGCTGCTGTGTTAGCTGGGCCAAACCACGACAATGTTTTACCTGAGCAGATCGGAGACTCAAAACTAACATCTCACAAATAGCTGATAAATTCCTTGTGAATAAACCAGTTTGAGTTGGAACATATTTACTTGCTTTCTTCATCACTCTCAATTTTACACCAAAAGCGTATAAACTGTAGATTAAGAAAATCTATGATATGTGCAAAGATAATTTGGATTCAGTCCTGAATTAAGTCTCTCAGAACATTTGTATTTTTTATATCTGTTATGTTTACACAATTCATTTCACACATACTAGAATGCAAGATTTTTAGATTTCTTTGTCATTTACTAATATTCAGTTTAACTTTTAATAGGAAAGCTGTGTTCCTTAGGCAATTTTTTTGAGAAAAACCTGAGCTTTCTAAATAAGTATATCGTTCCTGATTACCCAAGGTTTCAGTAAAACTAATCAAGACAATAAGAATGTTTTCAAGTGGGAAAATAATCCCACAAAACTGTGAAGAGTAACTCATAAAACAGTGCTACTGGCTGAAAATGCTTCTTATTTTTGTTGGAAATCTTGATATTCTTATGTTTATTGTATTATTTTTCATCTTTGTGCCTCTGCAGTTCCTGACTCTTGATGGAGTCCTGAAGCCCAGTTTGTTTTTAAAAATGCAACCATGTCAAATTAATGTAAACATTTTCACAAAGAAATCTAATCCCTTTTTCCACTACAAAACTCAACTCCTACATATATACCTATATAGGTTTTTAGTCATGTTACTCATGTGAGAAATTTTTAAATAGATAGAGATTACTGTCTAGGTCAGGGCCCAGGTATAAATGATTCAAAATATTTATCAAGAGGCTTAGATTTTATGTATATCTTTAAGTACTTTTCATAATTTCCTGTGAGCCCTTAACATTTAATAGTCTCTATTTTGAAGAAATCTGATAATTTTCATATCTTACAAGGCTTAGGTGGACAATCTGTGTTCTAGATAACATATTTCCAATCTGTAACTGTAGTGAAACAGTGCAAAACATTAAAAAAATAAGTTTTTCTTTTCTTTTTATTTTATATGGAATCTGCTACCCAGACTACCTAGGGTTAACCAAAAGAGGGGGAAAAAATAAACAGTCATATCTTCTTCCACTGGTAGAATCAATTTTACATTTATTTTCTGGAAAACTGATTCTGTCCTACAAAATGCTTTTCAGTAACTACCTTGGCCCTTTCTTCTATGGCCTGCTATTACCTGTTTTTAACTCTGTTCCCTGTGTTCTCTGTTTGGTGTTTCTGATAGATGTCACAAGCACACAGTCAAATGGATCAGAGTTTCCTAAATATGGAAAGCAAGCGTTGTGTGAGCACAGATATGTGGCTTTCATACACTGACATGTTTTTACATCTCTTTACCTCATCTGGAAATCTTACTCTGCTTATCTTCTGATGTGTACAGAAATAGGCAGCTGATTTGGAAATCCTCACTTGTGTAGTTATAAGAGCTTTCAGGAGGCTATTAGGGTCTGAAGTACCAAGATCTGTTTCACTGCCCAACTAAAACGCTTCAAGGATGAAAGACAGTTATCAGGAAATAATCATTCTAACAAAGAACGAAAAATGACAAGAGAATAATGAATGTCTAGTCTCACTTTCTGCAGTCTAAAGGATGTTGATTTTCATCCAGTTACTACTGCATTGAGCCTGGAATGTTTGTCTTTAAAAAATACTGCAAGAATGAAATAAGCTTCTAGAAAGTTTATGTCTTGATTTGAGTATATAGACTTTTCCAGTAGTTAGTTTCTCCGTTCCTCTTGATTTTAAATTAGGGTTTTTTTTCCCCACTTTTTAAAATGTATCTCTTTTAAACTTCAGCAAAATTACTAAAGTTTTTCTCTGGAAGATATTTTAGTATTCAGACCAAAACACTTCTCAGTCTTCTTTTCATTATTCCAAGTTGATTGAAAACTCTCTGGGGACTTTGAAATAACTTGTGTAGTTCTTTTTGCATCCACCATGATTTGTCGTCCATTCTCAAACTTATAGACACTAAATTCACTCATTTAATTCCTATGTCAGCCAAATGCTATTATGAAGTAAACTAATTGATCTTTTTCCATTGTATAAATAAATGTCATACCCATCTTTTTATAGCAACATCACATTAAGAACCTACGTCCATATATATATATTATATATCAATTGTATTCAATCACTTCCAGAAACATTGATTTCTATGATTCACTCTTGTTTTATACGGGTAGTCCTCATATCTTGTTAATATGTCTATAATTTTAATTTTATTTAAAATTCTACTTCAAAAACTCTTGTACTTGACAATGTATTCACAATGAAGATTGGTCTGTGAAATTTGTCAGTTATTAATATTTTATTCAGTAAACCTGGGCACTGCTGAAATTTTTGTTTACACATCAGCTCAGTAATATTTATCAATCAGGAAATTAAAATCTAATTTTCTACTAGGCAATTATATTCCATTTCTTTATTGCTAACTGATTCCTAAAATGTAAAATGTAAGGTCAACTTTCTATATTGGTAGCACTTTAAGAAGCCATCAGTATTTGATATACTTGATTTACAAAAACATCTCTTACTTTGATAAGCCATAATTTTACAAGTGTTCCTACAAGTGCAATCAAGAATTTGTTTTTTTAAAGTTCTTTGGCACCTATTGTTCCTCTTGTTTTAATTCTTATCAAATATATACTTAAATAAAATTAACCAAATTATTTTTATCTATTTAGGTCATTTGAAAAGAAGCCAATCATCTCCACTTGTCTGTGAGTCCAACACTTTATTACTTGTTTAATAACTTGTTTATTATTACATGTTTATTAACTAGTTTGTTATTGGAAAGATCCTACAGATGGAAATGACATCATCTTATATTTTTTGTTTAGACTAGAGTATGAAGAATCAACAAATCTATCTTAGAAAACAAGTTACAATCCTACAGAATACTTTCTTAAAACTAAATATGTTTTCAGCAATGTGTACATTTTTACTACTTTTAAATTTTATGAAAAAGTGGAGAAAGAGATATAATTCCTTTTGAGTCAGCTGAAGTGTTCCTATCAAATTCTGAACTAGTGAGAATCTTTATGATGCATGAATAACTAAAATATATGGAAGTGATAGATATTTTTCCAATGTTAAAGTGCTTCTAGTAAACATTGTGATTACAATTACTTAAAAAATGCAGATGCCTTCCTACTTGAGTATTATAAAGCATCTGTCTTACAACTTGTATGATCTGGTTCTTGTGTTTTAAAAAGAGCATGAAAATAATTCTTTCTCAGTACTTGTGCAGTCATCATAGTTGCAATATTCTACATTGCTTCTTTAGCACTTTTCCTATAATTTTTCACTCTTCTAGTAAAGTCTATAAATAAAGAAGAGCAAAATATTCATGGCAAATTAGTCAGAAAAAAACATCTATTTTGACATAATTTTATATCATCTTAAGTTAATAGAGTTTTGGAAAGGCTGTGAGTGAAACATTGCTGTTTCCCAGTGCTGCTAAAGCCAATAGGAAATCAGTATGGGACTGGAGGGTGAAGGCAGGGCCATGCTGGTGTCTAGGTTGCCCCAGCTCCTCTCTTTCACCGTGACGCAGCCTTCATCCTTCATTCTCTGTCAGTGTATGTCTAATGACATACTGTTGCTGTCATCTATATTTACCAAGTGGAACTCAAAAGCAAGTAAAATATGTTTTGTTGTCCAAATGTATTTTACCATACAGAATAGTATTTCTTAATTTATTATAATAAAATTATCTCAAAATTACATAGAATATGTGACCATTTTGCAATATAAAGATTTTGAAATAAACTAAAGAAAAACAAATTTTCTGGTTACTTAATATTCCTTCTTTATAATTCTCAATGTGTTCCTGCTACATTAATTGAAAAAATATGAGATCCTTTCTGTAAGAAAAGTTCTGCTTCTAAATGCCTGTGGATTACAGTTAAACTCAACTAAACACAATGTAGTTTAATGCAAGCAGCAGGTGCATCAAATTGCTAAGTAGACTTTGTCATTTGAACCGAGCCCACTACTGTGGAGAGCCGTGATTTGGTGACAGAAAAAGCACAATTAAAAGCACACTAAAAGCAGTGAAAACAAATTATGCATGTTTTGCAGTTATAGCAACCAAGGACTATGTGAATACAGTTGCAATACAATGTAGTTACAGCGGACAGACCTGTGAATAGTTTTATTTCTTGTCGTATGCAGGAGAATAAGCGTAATCCAAGCTTTTGTCAAGCTTCTGCAACTATAGCCTTTTGAAAACATGTAATGTTAAATATGTCTTGTTTAAATGGACCTAATATATATTTATTTTTTTTTAAAAAATGTTATTTATGGAATTGACATAATGTCTCCTAAATTCTGTTTTAACAGATTGTGCTCACAGGCTTAAGAAGATGATTTTCTTACACTGCTTCTACAAGTTAATTTGCTGTCTCTTTTAATATGTTATTTCTGTGCTCTCTAAATCTTTTCTAAAG
Organism: Urocolius indicus; assembly: GCA_013401255.1. Lineage (NCBI taxonomy): Eukaryota > Metazoa > Chordata > Aves > Coliiformes > Coliidae > Urocolius > Urocolius indicus. The sequence continues at coordinate 3,903 of WBNH01006567.1, read as the reverse complement.
GTATTCATGGCTCTATTAACTTATTATTGCTGGGTATTTCCATTCATGTCACTTCCGCTTTCTAATGAAAAAAAAAAAAATATCATATCCAGAACTGTAATGATCCTACTGTCTGTTTTCCTCTATAGCTATCAAATGATCAATTACATTATTTATCTCTGAATAAATCAGGTTTATACTCTGAATCTGGGAATTGCAAATCAAATAAGGGAGGGGTCTTTTTGGAGAGATGCAAAAAAAATGGAAGAGATTCTGAGTGATCTAATTCACCTTAGGTACTGAACTATTTCTGCATCATCCCAAGTTTAGGGAAGCACAAAGACATCGCAGTAATTCTTCGTCTCCATTGTTCACACTGTCTCTTTTAGAAAAACAGCTAAAAATCTACTCAAGAATATATATCTTTTCTGAGGAGAACAGAAACTGCTATGAATAAAAACATATTTGTGATAGAGATGGACTCAAAGCTTAAAGCATGAAAAGACTGTTTGATCTATGCATTTCATAACACAAAAACAAGGTTTGAAATCCTATCCCTCAGAAATCAATGACAAAACTACCATTTTACACTAATAGCCAGGTTTTTACCTGAAAGACCTGCAAGGAGGGCAGAATGATTTGTTTAGGTTCTTTTTGGGGGGCACTGACAAAATACAGCCAGAAGCATTTTTCAAGTAAGTCCTTGTTAAGGACTAGCATTTGACTGAATCTGAGAAGATAGGAGTTTGTTCAGTTTGCAGTTGAATGGAAGATGTGTGTTAGACTTGTGCCTTTTAAATACAGAAATACTGTATTCAGTATTCAGCCACTTCATGTATTAATCAGAAGTACTTTGAAGTAAAAACTCTGTGGTTGTGACTCATTTATGAGAGCTCTACTCTGACAGATTTTCTCTATTCTCACTTCAGCTTTACACTCTTTTATGGTCCATGACTTCAACTCCAAAATCTTCATTTTTATCTATATGGAGGAAGTATGATGAGTAGCTCAACCAATCATTCTGTGCCAGGACTAGGAAGGATGCAGAAGCAGCTCTTGAAATCTTTTATTTCATTAGCTGCCTCAGCTTCGTGGTTGGTGCTGTATCACATCCTGTCACGGCTGTGCAAGGAATATTGCAGCTTCCAGGATACTGGGCACGGAGAACCATAAATGAGAGAAATCACAAAGATGGTTAGATGCTTCAGATCATAAAACAACAAACGTAAAACACAAGATATGAATGGTAAGGTATTGGGAACTGGACATCCGTGGAAAAAAAAAACTTGTTCAAAAAAGTGATCAAACTTATGTATCCACATTAGAGCAGAAACCCATTTCCTCTTGTGTCTTTTTCTTTTTTATTTCCAGTACACAAATTGCAGAATAAATTCAGGACAGCTATCAGCATGCTGTCATTTGATACTCCATTTTCTTAAAATCTACGATGTATGTTGAAATATTATAAGAGCGGTAATGTATCATCCCTGAAATTCTACCCCAGAAAGGAGAGACCAGACAAGCACTCTTAAAAAGCAGTGCCTTCACCCAGGTGGGGTTCATAGGCACATGCTGAGGGAGATGTACGGAAACTGGCATTCTCTATAAACAACATTTTTCCTTTTCTGTTTCAGAAGAATTTCCTCCAAGAATTTCCTCATGCACTGGGATCATCACTTCATCACTTTTTGTTCATCTTCATACTTAACGTTCTATACTTGATGTTCTGTCTTCTTAATACCTTCCTTTGAATGGTAAAATAGTTTGGAATCTTTTTTATAAGAAACAAACTTGTCTTTATTTATCTACTTGACTGAACTTTGTCATCTATTTACTAACCATTAGAAAATTTATCTTTGTATTCATTTAATGAACAGAAATGACAAATATAATTTTAAATTGTTGTTATTCATTGCATCTTGAGAAGTGAAAATTAAGACTCTAGCATAAAAGAACAACTTGACAATAGGATAAACAATCCATACTTTTACCATTTCTGCCGTAATTATTGAAATTAATTCACTTGGTCTTTTACTTGGATTCATTCAAGGTTGTTATTTTTCTTTTATGAAGAACAACAGACATTTGTTGTGTGATTATTTACTAATGCAATAAACCATAAATGCACACATACTAAAGAGGGGAAAAGACATACAACTACTATTGTGTACTTCTTTGTTAGTAAAATCCATCTGGATTAGATACATTTGAAAGTTTTGTTTTTAATACTTGTATATCGTTATTTTTGTAAGAACTGAGAAGTTAAAATAAAACTATTCCAAGTTATTGACATGTACGATACAAAACTCAAACCTAAGTAAAAGAGACAACTGAAATCTATAGTAAATTGTCTTTTTTTTATGAAGCTGTTCCAATAAAACTATTTCCCAGGGCACAGAAAATGTTAGTTTCTGTTCGAAATTTTCTTTGAATTAATCAAAACTGCAGAAAAAACTATAGTAGAGCTCTGCTTTGACACCTTGTTGTCATACCCTGAAGCTAAAGCTAACTGGAACAAAGCTCTCAATTTTCAGAAATAATCAAGTATTTTTCTTTGTGGAAAGATGAAGGGGGGAGTATGGGATGTTCTTCCTTCTGGTTAGAACAATCTGATTTACCTACTTGCGACTGGAGACATCTCTCCTAAGACCTCTATGCCTCACCAGCATACCTACATAAGACTTTCATATTTATAAGCAAATATAAGCCTCTCACGTGACACAAGTATTTGAGTCCAAATGTTCTCTTATATGAAACAATGCCAATAAGGGCAAGTACTTTTAATTGATCTCTGTGCAGGTAAAAAAACTGATAATAATGATAACTGATAATAATGTTTGTGATAATTAACATTTACTTCTTTAAATATTGTTGTTGATCTGTGGGGAAAAGCATTCTTCAAAGCTGAAATCTAAAGACTTCTAATTTGGTTTTCATTGCCTTTTTAATTAATCACTATTTCAATCTCTAAATATTTTATTAGGAAGAAATAAAAATGAAAATTCACTACATTTTGGTTTTAAAGCTACTTGCAGATCCAAAAACGCAATCAGAAATGTTTATTTAGCCATGAGATTACCTTCAAGATGTCAATATGAAAGAACATTCTCAGTGTTTTGAGTCCAAATTCATCTTCCCTGAATTAGTCAACCAAAAGGCAGTTAGGTGTTTCCCCAGATTAGTCACTTGCCTTTCCTTTTCAAAAAAAACACGCTGAGGCCAGATAAATAATTTCTCCTTTATATTCCACACGCCAGTGCTTTTGCATGGTAGGCACTCATTCTGAATCATCCATCTCCCTTTTATCTCGACCTGGACAGCTGGATACCCTGAAGCTTGCAAGGTGCTCTTATATCAGGCCTACGAGACACTTCTCTATCTATGATCCTGCACAATACTTCAGACTTTCATGCCCCCTATGACAGCTGTCTTTTGCAAGAAGAATTGCTTGAATGTTTTTTTAAATGAGGAATTAAAAAAAAAAAAAATTGGTCATTTAAATGGAGTAAGCAAGAAATAACTCTTAGTTGTGCTATTTCCCAGACTTAGGAAATCATGTTCCTAAAAACACTTCTTTCCCAATTACTCTTTTCACTGACAACTCTGTATCAAGGGGTAACAGTCTTACATTTGAATTTTAAAAGTATGATACTATTAAATGGTAATTTCATGTGTTTTCTAGAGGAAAAGTTCAATGAAGGCATAGGTCTCCAGAATGAGCAAAACTGTGAGGAGATTAAAAGATCAGCAGGACCTTGCAGCTTCATGGGTCCTGAGGCAGCAGCCATAAGCTGTCTGTGTAGACTCCCCAGATTCACCATTTTTACCTCAGACAGAAGAGACTGCAAGTCTTCGGAACTCTTAGCAAAGTGACAGTCAATGTTATGAATGTCTCACTTCTCATGGTGTAGTGGGTCTGGGATG
>WBNH01006561.1:25157-55434 GCA_013401255.1 Urocolius indicus | reverse complement strand
CCTTCAGGTACATTACTACACACTTTACATATGATGTAAAACAAAAATGGAGAGAGGCTTTCTACAAAGGCCTGTAGCGACAGAAAAAAAAAGGGGAAAATACTTTAAATGGAAAGAGAATAGATTCTGATGGGATACAAGGAAGACTTTTTTTTTTACAATGAGAGTGATGAGATACTGGAACAGGTTCCTCACACAAGTTTCAGGTTCACCATCCCCAGCAGTGTTCAAATTCAGGTCAGGTGGGATTTCGAGCAATCTATCTAATGAAAGATACCCCTGCCTGTGGAAAGGATTTGAACTCATCCCAAACCATACAGTAGTTCTATGTTAAGACAGAACAAAACAAATGAGATCCAAACTTCATATTTTGTAGTAAATCAAGCACATTATGACGACTAAAAATATTCATCATTGGATAAAATATAACAGTGTGATGGCTAATAATTTGAGCCATTGAACTAATAATGGTTGTATTTGGTTTAAATGACAAGGTTTTGGCAATAAGAAGGCAGTTATGTTTTTATTTCTAGCTATTATCCTCTATTTTTAATAGCCAATAAATTAAATAAAGCTTCTCCAAGTCAAGTCAGGCTGTCTTATGACAATTTAGTGAGAAAGCTTTAGTGAGAGAGTGATTATCTCAATTTATGAGAATTTTCAGCTTATTTCTCATCCCTCTTCTGCTGAGGACTGGGGGTAAAAGAGTGGTGGGCAAGTGGCAGTTAGCTAAGAGCTCGCCACACTGTTACTTGAGTAGATGTTGAACTATTTTAAGACAGTTTGACAGAAAACACCCAATGTCCAGTAATTCAAATTTTGAATGTATTTTCTTATTTATTGTCAAAACATGAAAAAAAAAATCTCACATCTCATTATTAGATTAGTAATTCCAAAAACGTGGAGTTAGGTAAAAATTCCACATCACATCTAATACTAATGTTAGTAACTTTGCACTCAATCTGGTTTGCATACATGTGTACATGTATATACACATATTTAAGTATAATAGAGATATTCACATAGGACTTGATATATACAACTTAATAAAGCTTCAAAAAATAAGAGTGTGATATGAAGGAACTCCCAGAGAGAGGCATAGACCTGAAATAGCAAAGAAAGTATGTTTAGGAACATTCCAGAAAACATCAGAGTAGGCAACAGGACCACAGTGCAAAGTCTTAGAAAAGAATTTGTTGTAAAAGTCACATTCTGGGAAAATGTTGCAGATTCTTTAGCATGGTCTATTTTCAAAGTGGTTGGGAACTGACATCTCTGGAATCTCCAGAATTCCATGTTTAATTGCTTTTGAAAGAAATAAGGGAATTCAGCAAACATTTCTTTGGGTCAGACAGGAGCTGGTGTCCAGAGTACTCTGCTACAACCAAGAAAGTTTCTTTTACTAGATGCCAAATCTGCACGTAAATGGTTTTGATGTTTTCTCTGTTTTGTTGTTCATGCTTCTGCTTGCTTGAGTATCTTTTGCTGTCTTTTCAACTAACATTCTTCATTTGATATTACACAGAAGAGGTAATTTGAATTTCCTTTGTCTATTTCTCTCTATATTGTTTGAATCCGGTACTACAGAATCTCAGTTACAGACAGTTGATAATCCATGTACTCTGGTTGAAAACTTTTTTTTTCCTTCCCCCACTGTCTTGAGTATTTGAAGGCCTTCAGATCTTTTCCTAAAACTTTCTCACAGAACAAATCTTTGAGCAATCTGTTGTTCTTAATTATTTTATCACACTTTAACCTTTTGCTCTGGTTCTAGAAAGATTCTCCTGAATTCCCTCTGGTCTCCCAGTCTCTAGGCATCTTCCTCAGCCCAACAGTTACTGCCTCTTTTTCATTACAGAAGGAATCTGACCATGTTGCTTTTACTGAAAAAAGGTGCATGTTTTCCTTAATTCTGCAAAAAGTCATGCTACCCTCCCAGCCAGAGTTCATACCCCCAAAACTGATATCATTATATTCATTGCAATGAATTGTGAATATTTCTGATATCAAAGTATATTTTTAAGACAAAAATACTTCCAAATTGAAAAGTATTTAGAAAATTCAGCAACTTAGAAAACATTGGTATTACATTCTTTCTAGGGAATTGATTTTTTTTCCAAAGCAAACAATTCAAAATGTATACAGCTTCATAAAATTCTCAGTGGTGTTATGTTTGGGGTTTTTTAACAAAATAAAAAAGAGAAAGAAATGACAGTTATTCTCTGCTTTACATATATAATTTTTAAATACATTCATGAGATATGTGTTCTTGACATTTTCTAAACTTATTGCTACCTTTATCAAGGAGCATTGTACAAAATCTTGCTTGGATTTAAACTGTAGCACTTGTATTCTGAAGGCATTTCATATATATGACAGAAAAATGATGAAGTATCAACATAATATTCCTTTTTTTCTTTCTTTTCTCTTCTCTTCTTAATTATAATTGCTTGTTAAACTTTGGAGTTTTGTTTGGTAAGAGTATGAAATGATTTATTTTCCCTTTGTTTTATTGTTCAAAATTCAGAATATAAAAAAATCCCATAGTAATACTATATAGTACTTGAACTCTGTAATTTGTTTTTTGAGCATTGGATTATCGATATTACAAAAGGAATTTTTCCTGTATGCTAAGGTAGCTCTTCCAGATCATTTTTCAGACAGTCCTTTAATACCTCCATTACAATCCTTCTTGCATTCTCTGGGCACTGAAAACTTGTACTGTGCTTTAGTTTAATGGGACAAAGCACAGAGCTGTACACAAAACTCGTGCTGATTTGATCCAAGGTGATTTTGACCTTCAGTTCCATCATCTGTTTTTCATTCTCACAATACAGAAAGTTATTATGGTTGTGAATTATTTGTTCTGTGATTAAACTTGCACAGACTACTTAGAGTAAGATGTCATTTTTCTGCCCAGTTGCCAAGCTGTTGAAATGACAGCTTCAATCTACGTCTTCTGAAATTTCTACCCATTGTTACATTTTAACCCACTTTTAATTTTTCACTTTCTTTATTTCAAATATTTACCCTGCAAGTGTACTGGTATTGACTTACTAGCTTTTCTGTTTATTTTTAATTTATTTAATGATCTGCTAAACTTTCTTTGCTGCACCTGTACAATATTGTTTGCACAGATCATAATTCAGCAATTTAACTAACTTGTTCAATTACTGGGATAATTAAAATTCCATAAATTCTTAAGTAATTATTAAAAATAAGGTTTGCTCATCTATTTTATCTAAACTAACTCTACAAGACCTAGCACAACAGCTGCTAGCACAGCCTCTGTCATTAAGGTGCTACTTCTGTTTCTGAGTACTTGACAAAGAGCTAGGCCACTACAAATGAAAATTCCCAAAACAGTATGTCATGTTGTGTCACGTTATGTGAAAACAAACTCAATCAGCTTTTGAAGTGGATCAGTAAGTGTCAAATTTTGTGAGAGTGATTGATGAGGGATGCAGATAGAAACTATCATTACGATTTGTAAAATAAAGTTCATTTTTATATATGATTTTAGACAAAGGAAAAAGCTATTACTAAAATAAAAAGTGAAACTGTTACTCTGTACTAAAAATCTTATTGCTTTTTCTTTTCAGTCTCCAATTGCAGGTCTCTGCATACTTTCCAAGGTATAATATCAATATCCCTTCTAGTTTTCCAATACTTAATGCAATGGAACTCAAACAGAAACCTCAAGAATGAGCACAAGTTTTCAAACTGCTGTTGTAGTGAATTTTTTATTAGGTCTCTAGGTTCCACTCATGTGACCATGAGTAATATTACCTTCAGTAAGAGAGACAGTCCTTCAGGAACAGGCTGCTCCAGCCTGGGTCCCCTCACGGGATCACAAGTCCTGACAGCAAACCTGCTCCAGCGTGGGCACCTCCCCCACAGACTCCCAGGTCTTGCCAGGAACTTGCTTCAGGATGAACTTCTTACGGAGCCACAGCCTCCCTCAGGCATCCACCCGCTCCGGCTTGAGCACCTCCGCCACGGGCTGCGAGTGGATCTCTGCTTCCCGATGGTCCTCCATGGACTGCAGGGGGACAACCTGCTTCACCATGGTCCTTCACCACATATCGCAGGGGAGCCTTCTTTTCAGTGCCTAGACACCCTCCTCCCCCTCCTTCTTCACTGACCTTGGTGTCTGCAGAGATGTTTTCACATTCTCTCTTCCTGTTGCTGCTGCAGTTCTGCAACTGAGCAACAACTTCTTCTGCTCAAACATGTTATTCACAGAGGCGTTACCTCCACCACTAATTGACCAGGCCTGGGTCAGATGCAGGGTCCATCTTAAAACTGACTGGCCCTAACCCTGTCAGCTACAGGGGAAGCTTCTGGCAACTCTCTTTGTTTAAAGAAGGCACTCCTTTAGCCCCCCTGCTACTGAAAAACCTGGCCCAGGCCAAAACCACTACAATTACATTTTCTTATGCAAAGGATTGAAATCATGATTACTTTGCAAACATCTAAAGTACATAAATGTTATCCTGACCTGCTCTCTGATGTCTGTTGTTGCTTGCATGTGTGAAAGAAAACAGCGAATCTAGGAAGCTATGAAAAGGAATAGCCTGAAAGACCACTTCTGTATTGAAATGTCACAAACATTAAAAAAAAAGGTAAATCTACTTCTGCTATAGTTCAAATGTATTATGTTAGAATACACTACAATTTGCTGGTACTTCAAATTTGCGGTAAATTCAGGCTTAATGCCTATACTTCTGAAATACAGGTGTATAAAAGACTAAACTCAGTCTATTAAAAGAAAAACAGTCTCAAAGGTAGAGAAAATACAGCTGTATTGAATAATCAGAATATAGGAAAAGAAGGCAAAATAAAATTATTTGTCAGTATTTAATCTGCAATTTACAGGAACAGATTTTTTTTAAGCTATAAACTAGTCAAGCTGTTGGAAAAATGTGAGGTTAAATGTGAATTCTGTATTAAATTTTCAGAATCTAATTTCTAGACAAATTTTAGACAAATTTATTGCAAATTAGTTGGAATTAAATTGATATCCTATTTTCAAGAATTCATGTCTGAAGGCCATTTTGTAGTGTAGTAAAAAACCATCTAATCTCTTCAACCAGCCCCTGCTAATTACACTCAATCTTTCAATCATTCACAGTATTGCTGTATGCTTTGAAATTCTATTTTCTCCTTTAACACAAGGGCATAGAGGATGAAAAGGTCAGTGATGTACAGGACTAAGAGTCCTGTACCATTTAATGAGGTAGTCTGCATAAAAATGAGCTTTTTCTTTCTTTGAAATAGGCAACATATAAAGTTTAGAGGATACATGCCAAAGAGATCTCAACGCCTCATAATACAGTTCATTTGGTTTAATTAATTAAAAATACTAATTTGGTTGCCTTTTGAAACTCAAGAGTAAAAACCATTCTCAGATATCTTTGTGAAGAAGATAAACAGCTCGGTCAAGGTTAGTCTCAAAATGACTGTTTTAAGAACAGACAATAAAGAATTTGTGATATAAATTATCACATACAGTGACATACAGTGACAAAATAAGACTATATTAACAATAAAGTTACTCTACAATTGATAATTCTGATATAAAGAGACTCTGAATTTTAATGGGTTGACATACATGCATTTACAAGAGAAAAAAGAATTTCTCCAATTTACCAAACTACGTTTCATATTGTTTTTAACTGTTACATTTCAAATAAAAAAATAGAGTCATTTTTAGAGCTAAAATCTTGAAGTTTTGTTTGAAAATAAATCTGTTTAGAAAGGTATCTTACAACAATTAAAAAAAATGCAAACAATACACATTATATTATTTGAAAGCTACTTATTTACAGAACAAAAAAAGTAATAAGAGAGGTTTACAAGCTGTATTCATGAAAGATGAGTTTTTCGCCTGTCTTTTAATCAAGATTCTTCAATTTATTCAATACTTTCTCCTTTATAATCTTTTGGAATCTATGCCGAAAAATGTCTCTTACCCTTATGATTTTCTGCATCTGTTGATAGACCAGTATCTCTCCTTTCAAAAACAGTCAGTTATTTCATGTTTCTTACTGTGACTGTTATAGCTGAAATACTAAATATAACTTGATAATAAGTTATTGAGTTCCTATGAGATTACAAGTGAGACAAGAGCAGATGGAAGATAAACATGTGCCATTGACTACAGTTAAAAGTGTCAAAAATAAACTGTGAAGCTAAACAACTTGTTGCACAGAACAATGATGTTTCACCTCAGACGAAAATAACAGCAGAATATCTATTTTCTGTAAAGGCAAAATCATCTCTATGTTGGAGATCTACTTGAGTGGGATGCTGAGATTACATTGGCTTTCTACATAGAAGTGACTTTTAATGTGAAAGTCTTACCCACATATTGTTGAGTTAGTATCATGATTTTTAACTTTTCTGTTCAACTGTTCTCTACTTCAGCTGATCCTGACCGAGCACCTTCTAAGAGTATGTCAAGAAACATGAGTAACAATGTATACTTAGAATTTATACTTTTTCCTTACTTGACCTCCAGAGTGAAAGTTCTCAGTGACATATGGTGGTGGACAACTTCTGGATACTTCTGTTGTATTTTCTCTAATTCTATGATTCTACTGCATCACATTTTGAGGTATGATTGAGGGTAAGTAGGTCTATGAGTTAGAAGTTTAATGTCTTTATTCATGATGTCTGGGAAGTTTGCCTGTAAATATCAAGTAGGATGAGAAACAGCTGAATCACCAGTGACTGAATAACTGTGGTATTCACATATGGTTCATTCTTCAATCAGGAAAATATTAAGCAGAATTTATTTTTCAGATGTCCAGTACCTGCTGAGGAGAAAGTTTACTGAATTTTAGCCAAGTGGACAAATATCTATGCAGCAGAATTAAAGGATAAGTTTCATGAAGTTAGTGAGAAATTCAGAAACAAATGCATATGATGAATAAGAGAGGACATCCATTCTTCATTATTTAAAAACTGAGTTATTTAAAATTTCTTGGATTTATAGAGAAATAAGGCAAGGAAAAGACACTTTCTGTCTAGCAGAGACTGCTTTTCCTGAAACCATAAGGAAGTATGAAGGACAGAAAAATGTATTACCTTCTTTTTTTCTTTGGTATTATAATTGTTATGTATGTGTATTACAGCAGGAGACAGCCTGGCTCTATTCTTTACTAATATACAGAAAAAAAACCTGATCCATGTACCAGAGAGCTTTGCCATAGAAAATACAGTCTTGCCATGTGATCATAAACAAAGTTCTATAGTGACAAGTGGAGAGAACAGACATTTTTCTAGACGAGATTTTAGCATAGGTAAAAAACAAAAAATAATCAAATTAGGCTGGAACAAGGAGAAATAATAGGTAGAGGGGTAGGTTGTAAACTGTGGATGATGTGTTTACCGTTGAATCAATCAATATAAATAATATCATTTGAGTTAATTATTTCATAAAGCAAATGGTTAAATTTGTGTATAATTGATATCTTTCATTCAGGTAGGACAACAGCAATATGACAAACTTCTTTGGTTTACTAAGAAAATATTTATCTGTGCTACAACACATTGAATGATCCTGTGCTTGTTTTTAAGAATTGGCAATTCCAGAGGAAAATGTTAAATTGACAAACAATGTCAAATTGATAAACAACTGTGCAAAATAACTCAATATATTGACATTCTAGGGATATAAGTGAGGATTTTGAACTTTTTTTTTCAATAAAGAATTTATTTTTTTTAATCACTATGTGATGTTGACTCTATGCAGATAGGAATACTGTGATTTCTAAAGAATAGGAACATTTATCCAAGTATACACCAAGGATGCTTGAAAGAAGATAGTGACATAGTAGTTGAGAGAAATAGCTGTCCCTAACAGAAATCTGAGTGAAAGTAAGTTCAATAAAACCCCCAGGAACTCAATTTACTATTTTGGTAAAGGAATTAGGGGAAAGAAGTTCTTCTTAAAATTATTTTGTTAAGAGTTGGGAAGTAAAATTTATTTCTAATATGGAACAAAAACAGTATTAACTTATTCCACAGGGTTGTTCTTTGATTTTGCTGAAGCTTTAAAAATCCTTTGAACTCCTCAGAGAAAAAACACCATGTTTTTGTAAAGGATTACTGGTGGATTAGCACCCAGCAGTCTGTTATGGGGAATAACTAACATACTAGTGTGGAACCTTGAAAGACTGTTTTCTCTGCTTTCAACAATATTTTCCAGATAAGACTTGCCTTTCCTCAAATGATGGAAGATTATTTAGGAGGGTATTTTACTGCTACATATGGAAGTCATATTGATTTACTTAATAAATTCTGAAAAGATTTTAGAAAATAGTTTTGTTTTTATAATATAAATGCTTCTGAACACCTCTGGCATCCTGACTTAGAAGCTATAACTGAGCACTGTACCAGTCCTCCTGGTATTCCAGCCTAGGGAAGTTAGTATGAAGAAAAATGAAGAAAGCAAGCAAAACTCTTCTTCATCAAGCAAAGCCTGAGAATGACTCTGACATAGGAAAACTGGAAAACATGAAAGAAAAAACAGTGGACTGAGAAATGGATTTCCAACAGTGAGCTTTTTTTAAAAAAACTGAGAAGAGGAACAAGAATAAGTCAGTTGATCAAGTAATCCAGTTCCTACAGAACACAGAGCCAAGTATGATTTATACAAGAGTGATAATGAAAGAAAGGATGAAAACAAACCCTTAAATGACAAACAAACGATATATGGAGGCTAAAGAAGCTCTTTCATTGGAAAAGCAACAAATTCACAAATGAAGAAAAGATATGATAGCAAGGAAAGCCAGTTTGTTTTCTTCTTTTCCCAACATAGCAGGATAGGAAATACTTATAACCTTTTAATTACATTGGGGAGGACTGTTGATACTAATGATGAAGATAAATTAAGTCTGAGGATGTACAAAGTAGAATGGGCAGCAGACACATTGACACACAAGGGCTAATTGTGAATCCCAGGAAATGTTACAAACCAAGGAAAAATTTTTGGTATTTATTTACATAGGAACTTTGAACACATAAATATAGACTGTGAAAGTACAAATTCAAAACAATTAAAAAAGAGATCAAAAAGAAATATTGAACTGAAAATCTGAGCAAATGACGGAAATCATTGCAGACAGGTAACAAAGCATAGTTCAACAGTTGTCAGGTAAACTGAAGTTCTTGGCAGAGATTTTTTGGCTAGTCTGAGTTTAAATCTTTGAAACTCATTGGAAAGCTTACAGGCTCCTGTCAGCAGAATTGAGGTGTCCCTGCAAAGACAAAAGATTGCTCCCTGAAACCAAGATGCAATTTTCTACACAAAAGATTATTTAGCAGCATCCAGGATACAATACTAAAATAGAAAGAGAGGTTTCTGTGTTATTAGAAAAATGTACTGTTTTGCTTTCTTATTTTTTACAACTGAATTAAAGACTTAATTTAATCACTGTAGCAGTTCTGATGCCTCCATGTATTCCGTAGTCTCATCTGCACAGCAGTACAAGGGAGAAAAGTGTCCCCTGCTCTTTCAGGACTGATCAAGATCTAGCAAAGTTTGCCTGTTAAGTGACCCTGGCTATTTATCTTTTTCATTCAGTATTGTCCTCCAAAAGAACCCACTGACACCACCTTCCTTTTGATTTCTATTTTACAGTCTAAGAAGAAAGGCTGAAAGAATTTCTTCTCTGTTTTAGCAATCCTGTTATTTGAGTCTTCTGTTGAATAATGTTGCAATCTCAGGAAAACGTAACACTCACAGGTAACATCCAGCTGTCACTTTCTGCATCGTTCAGATATGATCTTCCCAATCTTATTGAGCATAAGACAAGAATATACATTTCTTTTGATGTGAGTTTCATCAGGAAGAAAAAGGTTTGGCTTTTACACTGAAGGCTGTTTATCAATCTGCCAACCTCACTACTTCAATGTAGGTTCACATAGAATTAGAAGGTGTAACATGCAACTATCCAAACAGAAAACAATTGAAGCATTCTTTTAAATGCATTGAAAAGCTGATTTGAAAGCATACCAATGTGAGAATCACTGATGTGTAAGTGTTCCACTTCTTGAACTGAAAATCTGCAACATATTCTGCAATAAAAGCAGATGCCTTTTATATCTTTAAGTGTTGCAAAAATGAGATACACAAAATCCTATCTGCAATTGTACTGAATGTAAATTGCTGAAAAAACCAAAGGTGAGGAGTACACATGAATATCAGCTACTTGAAACAGGAAAGAAATCAAACTTCCCAATCTATCACAAAAATTTATTAGCTTAAGGACCAAATGATTTTGCGAATCTTCCACTCTAATGATAATGATCATGGATATCTTGGTTATCCATCAAGAGAATTATTTTTTCTGTGACAGCATGTATATGACTTTTGATATTAATGTAGGCAGTAATTTAGAAGTGTAAAGATTATCAGTTATAATAGTAAAAATAAGAATACTCTATACACAATTAACTAACCGAAGAAACATTCTGAGGTTTTTTTTCTGTGTTTTGAGCCTTTTACTTTCTAAGCACTTTCTAAATGATTCAACACAATCTTTGCAGAACTACATTGCCTTGTTACTTTGTAAAGCTTTTACTTATGGTCGTCATTCTCTGTAGTGTAGATTAAACACTATAAACGTTAGCAATATTCTATTGGATGTCATTCAGGGTCAAACTACCTATATTTATTTTACCAACAAGTCATGTGCATTTTACTTGAGCATCTTCCCAAAACCAGTAAAAATAATAAAGGGAACAATAGTTTCTACACCTTAATTTCTCATGCTGTGCTTTCTACTTCTAACTAAGGAGAAGTGAAAATACCCATAACATTTCAAGATTAGTTTAATAGTTTATGCAAAAAAAGATATAATTGAACATTGTGCCTGTGTTCTATAAAATTCACTAATGCTGAAACTGCAAGAACATTCTTTCAGCCATTTCATTCACTTCCTAGTGTGTTTGTGATTAGATTTTATTACATACCACTCTACTTCTATTAGAACCAGTGTATCTTCATTTCTTTCTAACCTTTGTGTGTCCACCATTAACTTTTATTACACATCAAAGTCTATTTGCAACTATATATATCGTTGCCAGAAGGTAATTCTTCTCTTGAGTTGTCTCTAAAACACTGCTTCAGTTGTTTTGACATAGGTTTTCTCACTACTTTTTCCTTCAGTACACTACAGTAGTATTGCCTGGGATGAGTAGACTCTGATACCTAAACATTTTTGTTCTTTAGGATTGTTTTCAACATATTTGAAATCTCTTTTGTATTTCCCATGTGTTTCATCGTGATATTAATCCTGGCCTTTCTTACCATATGTGTCTTTTTCTTTAATATTGTATTATTATATGAGGTGTATAAAGCAAACAGCAGTCTGTACATATTGCTGTGTGATGTAAGACATGTGGTATTCCTTCTGTCTTGATTTTAGGGATTTCTCTGTTTTGTTTAGCATAGTATTTTACTTAAGGTTCTCCCCCATCACTTGGATGAGGCTGAAGTGGGTAGTCACTACTTTGAGGACAGAGCTATTGTTACTAATTCAGAATAGACTCGGGGAAAACCAGCTCACTAAGAGTATAGTTTTAAGAATGTAAATCTTGAGAATGGATCTAATTGCTTGGAACACCAGAGATTATGAAAATCTATAAACTGGAAATTTTATATATCAGAAGCTAAGGATATGATTTGTAGAATGAGGGTGTCATTGAAGTAGCTTGTTTTGTATTTTCTTAAACGTTTAAGACTTCTGGCAGTAGTTTTCCCTTAATTGTGATAAACATGATAAAAAATTCTCTTCAGTCTATGCTTTTCAGTATTTTACCTGCTTTGAAATCTGAGTTAATGAATACATTGCTTTACCTCAGAGAACAGCTAAGAAGTGTTGACCTATGCTGTGATTCCTGAGTTCTTTCTTTGTACTGCTCTAGAAATTTGATAATAGATATGGATTGACTAAATGACATAATTTATTTGCAATTATTTCCATCTAAATATTACATTATTTTACTGAGTATTAACAAATTACTTTTTAATCTATGTAAATAACCTGACTTGGAATTCAAAGATTCTGTGTATGTCTCAAATAAGTAATTTGTGGGGTTACTTTTGGTTTACATTGATGTACAATGTGCAAAATCACAATCAATCTCATGATGTGCTCATAGTATAGTTGTTTATTTATTTAGCCCAATAGCTTTAAAATTTTGATGGCAATAACAAATAGCAAATATTAATTCCTGTTTCCTTTATCCTTAAGTAAACCAAGTAAATCATCTAAACCCCCTATGAAGACATAAAATTAATAGCGTGCAATCATAGCTTAAATGATAATAAAGCCAAACTAGTTGTGGTTAGAGGAATAATAAACTGAATGGCTATTGTTAATCTCTTCAATGTTTGTAAAAAAACTCATTTTAACCAGCAGTGCTTCTTACAAAGGCCATGTTAACAAGATAGGTGAGAATGGATCAATTGTTTTTCAGAAGATAAAACGAAGAGTGCAGAAAGGGCAGACGTTGCCAGTTCGCTGTTTAAATACTTAATTTTAAAAAACCAGTATTTTAGCTCTTTGAAACCTGTGGCTTTGTCTTTACATGGTTATATAGCTCTGAGATTCTTTTATGTTATCTTATTGGTTTAAACACAGGTAAGATTGAAAATGAAAGCTGACCACCAGACATATCGTGCAACGACTGTAAGCGTCAGTACAGCTAAGGAGCCAGGTGTCTAGTAATAAGGCTTTGAGATTGTGGAAGAGCATCAGGGCCAAAGGTAACATACTGAGAGACAACGCAAGACTGTACAATTTTTGGAAGTTCCTAATGTCTCCCAGATATTATAATTAATTTAATTTTTAGTTAACCGAAAGTATGGAATTAGTCCCTACATGTAGAAAATTTTTATTTTTATGATCATAGAAGAGTCTTTGAGACACAAGATACGCTGGTGCTTGAAGAGATCCACAGGCCTTGCTTAGGGAACGGTTCTTTAGTCATAAACTGGCAGAATTGCTTGAGAAGCCTTTAAACTAGTCAGTGGGGGAAGGGTATTCGATAAAGAATGCTGAAGGTAAGCAAAGGTGTAGCATGTCACCCCCTCAGCCTGAGGGTGGAAATGCTAATGGGGGCATTTATGTTGCTCCAAGGAGGACTGAAGATCCAGGAGCACATCTGAAATGCTTGTAGACCAATACATACAGTATGAGAAACAAATAGGATTAACTGGAAGTGTTGGTTATTTTCCAGAACTATTAGTGAGGGGGTGGAGGGTAGTAGGTTGTTCAAGAATAGGCTGGGAAGCAAGGTGGAAGACTTGTAGTGTGTGTGAGGGAAGGTAGTGATGAGTTATTCTATAGGCATTTAGGAGAGATTTCTGGATTGGCAGCCCTTGTCCTTATAGGAGTTTTCAATTTCCCAGACATCATCTGGGAATATCATACTGCTGTGACAAACAAGTCTGTGAAATTGCACAGATTGCACACCACATTCCTACTCTGATTTATATTTCTTGTATTCTTTCACAATGAAAAATGACTGCATGTAACAGCCAGAATTGTTCTTATCTTCATGTTGCTTTTGTGAAGTTGACATTCATAAAATACAAGAACATTCAGAGGAGATTTTTTCAATGAAATTTTCTTTCAGCAAAAACGAGTAGGAAGCGGCCTGATGGTCATAGATATTCTTAAAAAGCTGTGCACAGCCAGGATATTGATGATAATACAAGATTGTCTCCTAGGCAAATCATCAGTGGTC
The DNA here is from genome assembly GCA_013401255.1 of Urocolius indicus. Taxonomy (NCBI): domain Eukaryota; kingdom Metazoa; phylum Chordata; class Aves; order Coliiformes; family Coliidae; genus Urocolius; species Urocolius indicus. The sequence goes on along the minus strand of WBNH01006561.1, from coordinate 41,670 downwards.
TGATGAACTTTGAATATCCTCACAAGTAAGAGAGGAAGTGATTCCATTGATTTTGATTAGGTATTCATTATGTCAAAAGGACACAGCAGAGGGCAGTCCTTGATATGCTGTGATCATGATGAGGAGACACTAACATCTCACATTTTGATTGCTCAGAAGTTAGAATACTGTGTGTATACATTACACAATCTTTGGTGGACATATTAGACATCTTGTAGTGACTGTTTTAACCTTGCTATTTCCATGGAGTGAGTGTGCTCTAAAGGGATGATATTTAGAAGAGTCTTGCAGTTAAGACTCTAAGACTCTAAAATTTTAATAGAAACACTGAGATTAGTATGAGTGAAGTATATTCTCGTGTACACATCCCAAAAGAGTAAACAACAGGACTGTAAGTCTGTTATGGGTTCATAGTACCCAGACTAGCAGAAATTCTAACTGCAGCTTCTCAGGGTACACAACTCCGCAGACAGAAGACTGTGAGTAAGTTCCAATCACTCACAGCGATGGAACAAGGTTAATGAACAAATCACTGTTAGCTTCTACAAGGCAGCAAAAAACCCCTATGTGCAAATTGATCACATGATCACCAACCTGAGAAGAACACAGGTGACATGGTAGGACTCAATGGAGAACATTTCTTGTCTTTCAAGTTTCTGGGAGGAAATTTGTGCAGATCCTGAGAGTCAGGTACAAGTATGCTGATACTCAAATACTGGGCAGACCACTTGGTTACATGTCTAGGTACTCTTGAATATGTGGGCAAGAAAATGGTGATAGTGTCAGCTTTGTTTAAAGAAGATTAGGACCACCATCTATAAAAGCTTTGCTACAGTGATATTCCTATATTGCAACAAGAGTTCATACCAGCCAAGGCATGATATTTCCATAACCTAATTCAGTAACCACTTTCTATTTTTAACTGCAAGTTCTCTACATTTAGGATAAAGAGATCAAAGGTGGTCACCCCTCACAGGCCTTCATGTTTGTCTCAATCTTTTTTGTTTCAAACACAGACCTTTATAAAAATCATGGCCAAACTTTGAAGATTCCTCACAAATCTACTGAGCACTAAAGTGCAATGGTTTTGGCTGGGATAGAATTAGATTTCTTCATAGTAACTAGTACGGGGTCTATATTTTGGATTTGTGCTGAAAAGGGATGTTTTCATTGTTGATGAACATTGCTTACACAGTCAAAACATTTTCAGCTCCCTGCATGGCCTCACCAGTGAGTAGGTTGGAGTGCACAAGAACCTGGAAGGGGACAAAGTTGACACTGACCAGAGAGATATTCCATAGGATGTGAATATGCTCAACATAGAAAGAGGGGGGAAGAAGAAAGAAGACAAAAACATTTGGAGTGATGGTTTTTATCTTCAAAACTAACCATTATGCATGATGGTGCTCCACTTTACTGGAGATGGCTCTAGACACCTGCTTGCTGGTGGGAAGTAGTGAATTAATTTCTTATTCTGCTTTGCTTGTGTATGGCTTTTAGTTTACCTATTAAACTGGTTTTATCTCAACCCACAAGTTTTCTCTCTTTTACATTCCAATTCTTTCCTCATCCCAGTGAAAGAAAGTGAGCGAGCATCTGTGTGGTACTTAGTTGCTCTCATAGGTTAAAGTACAATACCAGTTTGCTGTGTGTATTAGTCTGAATCATTTAAATGTTTCACTCTGTTATTATTAGTTGGTGGCATTTTTGACCAGTCTGCTTTTCTTCATTTTTATTTAACTCACTTAAAGAGATGTTCTTCACAAATTTTATCCCTGTAGCTCTATAACATGCTGAAAAATAACAGTTTGCCAGGAAAGTATGCTATCTTTTTATTTTCAAAATAATACTTGCCTACTCTATAGATCCTGAAGCCATTTTATTTAGCTAGAACATGGGTCTCATTATATTTTTTAAACACTAGTCTGTAGGTTTGTATTTTGAACTCTTGGTGTTTGACTGGGCTTAGAATTAGCAAGACAAGTTAACCCCAACCCCTAACAATTTAGGCTGATAATGGTTAAGCCAGTCGATTACCAAAGAAGATTGAAGTGGAAAATCAGTTGAACAGAATACTGTTATGGAAGTTTAGAGATTTTGATCTGTGTATTGTTTTCATATGTTTCTACAATGTACTTTTATTAGTCTGGTATAAACACTCAGCTCTGAGTACGTCATGAGGCGTTCCTACAGCAGATTTGCCCTTGCCTGCCTTTCTTTTTCTTCACTCTCGTCTCATCTTAGCTTTTTCTAAGCTAATGTGGAGACATAAGGCTATGACATTGTCTGGTTTATACAACTTGATTTGAACCCTTTTCTTTTCCTAAGCAAATAAAGGTTTTTATCTTTACAGTGGATGATGTGAAAGAAAAATGGACTACTCGTCAAAAAGGTAACATGCAATTATGCACATGTAGAATTACCAGCTGTTTTTAAAATTTCTCTTTGTCATAGAATGTCAGTTTTGTACAAATAGTAAACATGAAATTGCAGCAGACACTTTTTAAAATAAGAAGTTCTTGGCATGCAAATCCATAGTGTAAAGGATACAGACAGTGAGAACAGATGGTCTGCCAACAAAAAGAACTGAAGTAAATGGAGAAAACAACATTAAAACAAAATTTTGTTTTGTAGCCTGAGAGGGAAATTTAACAGTCTATTCAGAACTTAAAATAATCCTACTCCCATAGCTCTCGCCTATTCTCTGATGTCAGAAAAACTCTTCTTTAAGACTTTTTCCTTTTTAAAGTCAGCGAAAAGGATTTCCCAAAACTCCTTGTCTCAAGGTTAATACAAAATAAATCTTTATATATTTACTCTCCTTAGGGTCAGACAGAATCAAGGCCAAGTTCTCTTTCCTGAAGGTTAAAGTAAAAATATGACACAGCTATCTCCAGGCAGTTTTCTTTCCCTAAGAAACTCTTAGCAGACAGCTACTATATTTCCTTGTTCTTTTTACCTTTTTTTTGTAGATTCTTAGTCTCTTAGAAGTCAATATTCTCAGTAGTCTCCAGAGTCTTTTTTCCCAAAAACTAATTCCTATTAAATATTATGTAGCTGTGCCTTTGTTTCCTAACCTAGTATCCTGACTGAGAACTCTGGCCCTATATGAGTAACAGATGCATTCTTGTTTCAAAATCAAGAAATTTCAAGACCACATACAAAATGGTCCTATCAATCCTGAAGTAAAATCAGTTCAGATTGACTCAAACGTTGATATGCTTGATGCATTATCAAAGCCATGACAATTTGTCCTCCTGTATTATTCAGGAAGAGTATTTTCCTTTTTCTTTTAATACTCTTGCATTTTTCAAAAATGTAGATGAAAATCTGTGACATGGATTTACAGAGATAAAAATGTAACATTTTTTTGAAAACAGTTACATAAGAAGTACATCTTTCATGGCAGGTTATATTTCCAAATATTTACCCAAATGAAGAGTAGAAGAAGATACAGCTACTTGATCAGACTCTTCTCCAATTATAAATGATTCACTAACCTGAGAATGTAAATTATGAGCTACTTCTTCAGCTAATAAATCTTAGAAGACTCTAATTCTGTTTAATGCAATGTCTGCTATGGAAAACTGAACCTTCAAATTTCCTACATGGATACAGACATGAAAATTGTTGGGTCTGGTCTTATCACATTTCTGAAACTTGCACATATATTTAGCAGCTAAACATTGTCTTGAGAAAACCTTTCCATGATAGAGAGTGCAGAATGCTATTATGATTTATGATGCTGCCATCTTTACCCATTTTTACCCATTGTGTATCATTTGGGTTTTTTTCCCTATATTTACCAAATAAAATTCATGTTTAGTTTGGATTCCTACCTAAAATGCAAGTATTTTTGGAGGAAACATGAGCTGATTTTTCAAGCAATATTTGTCAAATTAGTCTTCATTGCTAATTTGTGGAATGCATTTTTTTGTATTGTCTGAGCAGTGGTAAATAAGAGTTACTTAAAAAATACATAAATAACAGGCATTGGAACATCTCATTTATTATCAGGAAAAACAATTCTCTTTTATTGCTGTATTTTGTGATTTTTTTTTTCAGACTGTTGTCTCATACAATACAGGTGTTATAAGTGAAAAACAAATTAAAAGTTTTAAAACTGATGAGGTAATTTGAATTTTTCTTTACACAAAAAATTGTTCTGATTCTTTATGTCTGTAGATAATCCTTAGTCTTGTTAACGTTTTCTAGGTAAAGAATTATAGCCAGGCATCACAGTTCTTTGCAAGAAATAGGCTTCATCTTTGAGCTGCTACAGCTTTCTCAATGAAAAGAGACAGCTTTGACCTCCATTTGGCAGTGGATGAAGGTATTCCTGGCGTTTTGCTTAGATACAATCTACACTCTGTCACAAAAATCAAACTAAGATTTATAAGATAATGATGAACTGACCTAAACATTGTATCTTCATTAATGGAAAGTTACACAGAGAAACAACTATAGCTGCATTCTTCTGAAGAAAAAGCAGCAACAACAAAAGTTGAAAAAGTGAGCAAATTGATGGCTAAACAAAGCAACAATGGTATTGGAAATAGTTTAACTTTTTTTTTTTCAGTATAACTGGGGTGAAGAATTAAGACCAAACTTTGTTTTTGACCCAAATTTGTGAAAGCAGATCAAAGGAATTTCTACTACCTTGATGTAAGCTTAGAATTCCTACATTTATCCATATACTATTTTCATGCTTCTATTTCAAACCCTTGTTGGCCGGAGTAGGAGTGAAAAAAAGCACAATAAAAGGATTTTAAACTAGGTTTTAAGCAGATCACTGAATTCTCCTCTGGTGTGTATTTCTCTGCTGACAGCATTTTCATAATTTTAGATTTACTTTAAATCCTCTTAGGATGCTAAAGTAAATAAAGAACATTTGCCAAATTTTCCCACTCAAAGCTATTTATAGAAGTTGCACATTTAACCAGTTGAAGGGTTGTTTATAATGCTTGCCTATTACTCTAAAATGTACTTTATTCTCTGTGTAAAATGTTCTCTGAAATAGGTTCAGCTGCATTGTTTGTACATAATGAATGTTGTCCTATTGAGATTCATTTTTAAGCTATAGCAGTAGAAATCTACTGGACATACAGAGAACTCCAATTCTGAGTCCTATATGGGATTCACAGCAGGATTTCCACTTCAGATTAGTTTATATATCTCCATCTTTTCTCCTAGCTCCTTGAGTTAAGCAAAAAATACTGTGTTTACAGAAGTATCTGATAGAATTATTACAAAAGATTTTCTGGATTTTTCAATTTGGAAAGTACTATATGATGTAAGAAGGCTATTTTAAGAATATGAGTCCACTTGGCAATTTATAATACCTTCAAAGTGATGGTCAGCCTGGCTAAGCTTTATAGATGCTGGACACTGAAGTACAATGTCAGAAGTGTAAGTCTTTTATGCACGACAAGTCACCTCTCAGTTCTTATAAAAAGAGACAAAGGAAAACAAGTAGATAGATAGTCTTTATTAATGTTCTTGCAGTCCATGGTTTTGCAGTCCATAAAGCAAGGTTTCTCCATATTACCAATTATTGAGCTTGAGATTCACAGAATTACTATCCCTTAAAGCACTGTGTCTCATGACTTACCACAGAAAACAGACTTCAGCTCTGTATGACGCCTTTCCACATTCTAGTGGTTCTTTTTTCCTCTTATTATCTCTTTCTAATTGGAAACAGTGGTGTAAATTTCATCCTTGATTGATCAGTGTCTTATCATCATCTCTACTTCTGTGATATCTGCTAACCTACCTACTTACAGTACTACCAGCATTAAAATTGCTGTAACTTTATAAATTCTGAAAGACAAAACTTTTGCTTTTATTACAATACATATTTGTAAATGTCTATGTGAGAGAAGCATATTTTTGGTTGACAGATCTCTGGGGACCATCTGGTCATACTAACGGCTCTGAGATTGGCTAATTTTTATCAAGATTTTATCAGGATTACATGCATTCCAAATATCCATGCAACACAGACAACCCATCATTTGATACATACATTTCCTTACAAAAGCTTCCTGCTCTGCATCTGTCTTGCTCCTGGCTAGGTCAGTGGGATGAGGCTGGCTGCCAAGCTCTGTCCTGTAGGTCCTGGAAAGGCCCTAGTCTTTGCTGAGCCCCAGAACTGGGGCAACAGTAGTTTCCTACCTTTTCCATAAGAGTGTGATAGTATCTGATGTCTCATTAATTCTTGTGTTTGTTTTATAATTAAAAAATTGTACTTAGGTTCTTGAGCACTTCTCTATTTCCCTTCTGTCATATCAAGTCTCCCTTCTCTATAGATCAAGTATTTCTGTCAGCATGAGTGGCCAGTCTCAGGGCTATGCACTGTAGCACTCAAAAAACGTTCCCAGCTTCAGCACACCAGAAAAATAAGTTTGGCAATGTGTCTTATCCTGTATCTTCTATTAGTATGGTATTAGTATTAGAATATTCTACAAAATGTATCACTGTGTTAAAGGGAAAAGAAAATTAAAAAGGAAATTAATTTTAAAACTATTGACCTCTGAGATAACTAACAAGTTCCAAAACTGGAAGTGAATTATTATGAGATGTTCTCAGGGTAGGAATGGAGCTGATTTGTTTGCCTTACTTCCACATGTTCATTCATTTTAAAAATGATTTTGCTTCAGAAAAAGCTGAGTTTTGAATAACAGTATGGTAACTGTACATTTCAAGATAAGTTGCTAATTAATATGGTAGGTTTCATGTAATTTTCGTATTTTCAATCTTATATCCACTTTAAATATACACATACATATTTTTTCTAAGTAAGGATGTACATGTGCGCTTGTGCAAGAGATAATAATAGTATTTCTGCTAGTATTTTCTGCTATTAAATAGATAATGTTCAGGAATTCTCAGAACCTAGACTCAGATAAAGTGGACCTTATTCAGAATTAAGTGTATGTACATACATCTATGTAGTATTTATTAATTACTAGTTATAAATTGACTTGGATTCTGTTTCTGATGAGCCATGTAACATATGTCAGTATAATGAATCAAGAAAGATTGAGAAAGAATAGAAATAAAAGAGTATTCAATCAAGATGTTGTTACTGTAAGGATTGCATCCCTTAAAAGAAATAAAAAGGGATGATTTTTTTTGTCACATGAGGCTGAACTCCAAAAGCAATTTAGTTTTTTCATAACCCTACTTTTCATGTTTCTCTTCAGTTTTCTGTGATTTTTAAGAGTTTTGCCCAGATGTAAACTGTGGCCTTGTGAAGCAGTGAGTAGAGCTAATTCATCAACTTGAAAGTCTTCATCATTAGTACTGTTGTTTTGTGTCACCCTAATTTGTGATTGTTATGTCAGATGACTTTATGCTCAGTAACACAATACTTGATAAGCTGAAAGTTTGAATCTCTGAAGTATATTTCTCTATATAGGTTCCTAGTCTATAATTCAGAAATCCTTTGAGACATTTTTCGGCATTTTGCTAATAGTTATTAATAGGTTTTAAAGTTATTTTTCTGCATTTGGCAAACGTCACTGGTTTGCTGAGACAGTGAAAGTAACCCAGACAATGAAGAAAATTTAATTTTCCCAAATCTCAAAAACAGAGTATACCTTGATAAGGCAACAACTGACATGTATGATCTATAAATAACCTACCATTTAAGAAGTAAAATCAGTTTTATGTAGATTTCTAATATTCTCCATGGAACCTCACTTAATGCTGTATGATTGTTTATTACTACACAGCAATGAGTTGAGAGAATGTGATGCTAGGAAGACATTTGTTTCTTAAACCAGACATTATTCCAGGAGCTCAAAAATCAGCTATGCATACGTTGCAATTGAAAGAAGTCTTATGTGTCTGTTAAAAGGCTAAAGTTGCTATGTCTTTTATGATGAGGCCCTAGAAATTTACTTGTGATGCAGTGAATTACACGAATTGAAAAATTCCAGTTTAGCTTTGCAAATGAGTGCTGAAGAGATACTAGAAGAACAAAATGACTAAGTTTGTCAAACACAGCGGCAACTAGATAAAAGTGAAAGTAAAGTGGTATGGGTAAAAAAAATCAATTGTAGTCAGAAAGGTGCATGCAGGTTTAGGCAAAACATATGTATGACAAACTGAGGCTCAGAATTATCTGGACACCTATGTATTTCAGTGTTCATAGAAGTCAGATTTTGGAGGATGTAGGTATAAACAAAACAGAAATTTTTAGGACTTTATTTTGGTCTCTGAGAACAGCAAGGGGGGTTGTTAGTCATAGTTTATTGGTATTCAGAGAATTTTGCTTGGACTTTCAGAGTATTTTTAAGTTTTATTGTTAGTACTGAAATGCCAAACACCGTTTAAATGGAAGCCAGTAAAATTTGTTAATCATGTCAACAAATTGTTCTGCATTCTCAGTCTGGTTGGTTTATAGTTGGCTTCCAGAAGCCTTGTGCTAGGTATTTTTCTGACCTGATAATTCTTCTGGGAAAGGCAGTTTACATTCCTGAGAAGCTACACAATGCCTCAGACTGCTGCTCTTCTGTAGACAGTTTGCTTTTATCCAGTATGACATTTTGCTGCAGGTGAGTTCTGCTGTTAGTGGGTTTTACAGTGTGAAAGACACCATGACTCATAGACTGAGAGATTTCTTTCTAGATTTCTTCCAATAAAAGAAGGAGAAGTCTCTTCCATGATGTAATTAGGAAGCTGTCTGGTTAGAGAGAGTTTACAAGAAGAAAATTAAGCCTGGGAATTAAAAAGCAGTCAAACCATTAAAAAAAAAAAAAAAAAAAAGGCAGGAATAAAGCTTGCTCTTATCAGCCTCTTGCAATAATGGTTTGTTTTCTGTATATGGTATAGTAACTGACAATGCCCTGAAAGAAAAGTCTCCCTAACTGCTAAGTAATCAAGGATAGCTCTACTATTCTACTAATATTTTAATACTTCCTTATTTCTTTTGTTTTTCTTTGACCATATACTTCAGCCTCAAATATCCTATGCTCTTTACTAGCACTGAACTCGATGTTCATCCTGGTTGGATAAGTAAAAATCTCCCTGGGTCTTGCTATTCAAGACTCTGATGGCTTTTATGTTTTGTATTAGTCTTTCAGGTAGCTGAGAGATTGTCTTTTAAATATGTCATTTGGTTCTGGAATGAACAGATATGCTATATGTCATCTGTTCAACCACTGTTGACAATGGTGACCATCATACTGACAAACACCATCATCCAGAGCAGCAGTCAGTGGGGAGCTCTGGTTGCAGTGAGGATCTGGAGGATCTGTCCTGGCCATTGGGAAGTCCTGTGCACTATGTCCACACACGTGTGAGGTATCCAAAGAGTCACTGCACGGGAGTTCGGCTTTATAGCTGAACAAGTCAGGATGACTTGCATTTTCTTCATGTGGAAGTATCTGGCACATCATCCGGCACATCATCCTCCAAACTGGATTTCAACGAAGGGCAGGGCAGGACTTAGAGAGGAACCCAAGGGAGTGATTTCAGTCTTTGTGGTCTCCAGCTGCCTCAATTTCATTAATCGGTCTCTATTTCTCAATCGGTCAGTACCTGCTGATGGCTGCTAAAAAGTTGCTAGTATCAGCAAGTGCTATTTTGCAGGATATGTCTACAGGCCAGCTATTGTTAAACCAGCTATTGGCATATAACCTGTGCCTCTTTTTTTTTTTCTGACAGCAAGACTAGCATGAATAGGATTGTATTTAGACAGTTCTTTATATTCTATTATTTCAGCAATAAGACATCTGCCTGACTTAGGATTTAAAAATCTTCATGTAAACTTAGTGCACTCATTATCAGATGCTCTTAACATAAAAACAACATTATGTAAAATCACAGAGGATTTTTATCAATACTATGTGGATAAGTATCTCCCACATTTTAAAATTAAATTTTGTCACTCACAAGCAACTTCAATTTCTGCAGCCATGATCTAAAAACAATGTTTCAGGCTTACCACTTATAATGTCCCAAGGCTTAAACATATTAAAAAGCAAGGAAGGATGATACTTTTAAATAATATTTTGAATTCTGAAATACTCTACTGTACTTGATAGGTTAAACCAGCAGGAAATGCTCATGCAATATTTGTAAGATACCTTACAACTGCCTTGAAGTACAATTAAGGGTTATTTGATTGAAAGACACTTGTCGGAATGTCTCCATATATCGTCAAAGAGGTGTAAGTGTCTAATAAAACTTCAGTAGCAGGAAACACTTGTAAGTTTGATTCCTTCTGTTGTATTTATTTTTCACAGTGTATATAATCTTCAGAATCACAAATCATCATGAGTAGTCAGGGTGATAATCAGGATTAACTGTATCACATTGATTTTACTGCTGCTTAGAGTACCTTAGAGCACCTGCTATGGTTATGAGCAAAGCTTTAAATCATGGTAAATGTGACCAGTGATGATAAAAATGTTTGTCTCTAGAATGTCAGTCCTGTTGCAGAGTAGGCATCTGACCACAGTCAGGCTGAGATCCCTTCTGTTTAACTGGAAAAGAACTACTGAATATCCTTCAGAAGGGTGGTTGCATATTCAAATAATGGTCATATCATGTGGAGGGGATGGGAAGACACTAGTTTGGTTTTAAAAATAATTTGGCAGTTGATAGCAATAATTTTAATATCCTGCTGGCATGCACTGTTCTTTGCAACAGCCCTTGTATTTGAAGCCATTCTCAAGAGTTTATTCTTCCCTTAATATATATGTGTTATATGAAACTAAAGCTTATTAACTTAATATTGCACCAGGGATTCCAACGTACTTTTCAATGCATATATCAGGTCACATAGCTTTTCAATACTTTGCTAAATGACAATGAGAAGTAGTGATTCTTTTCTTTTTCACTCACTATGTTTGTTTTATATAGCTTTTTATATCAACTTTTGGAGAGAACGTACAGATGAGAAATTATTAAAAAAAAAGATATATTTCATACAACAATGAGGTGGTTATGAATTTGAGCTTTAGGGTTCATCTTAATGACACGAGTTTAATGAAGGTTTCCTATATGTTAGATTTGACAAGTTTTTACACTTAGGAGACTTGCAACCTTGTAAATATGACAGGAATAGTTTCTCCAGGAGCCATGGTTTCAGTCTGCCTATGCCTGTGCATGTGTATTCCTGTCAAATAATCACACTTTAATACTGGTCTTCTCAGTTTCAACTTCTATGTTTAACTTAAACTTTATTTCATCTAGATGTGCATACATACATATTTGCATATACTTGCACACAAACTCCTTGAATACTATGAAGGAAAATGTTACACAAAAGCACTTCGTTGATTTTCTTATTTTTAATATATCTTTTATAAAGAAATTCTAGTAATTCGGAGTAATATAGGTATAATCCAGCTATTACGGCCAGATAGTTGTTCAAGTTTAGCTTGCTTTCATTATGATAAAATTATAGAGCAATTAATACTGATGTAGACAGAAAAGAGGGGTATGTTTAGGAGATGCAAGTAGTTTCATTGGGCATTTGAAAACATGACTACTTTTCATACTGTAGTAAGCACTTTACGAAAATAGTTAGAATTAGGCATCTAATTAGAAAATAATTTCTCAAATTTGGTCATGCTGAGCTCAAGTAAGGACCATGATTGCTTCACAGATGTGATTAATCAGGAAGCACAGCTACAGTAAGCTCTCTCCATTTATTTCATGACAATGTAAGGCACTTGGAGTAGAAAAAGTTCTCAACAGAAATATGGATAAATTCTAGGGAAGAAAAGGAAGATAACAAGGAAAGAGGAAAAGAATAAAAAGAATTATTGTTTTACAAGGATAGTGGAATATCATAGAAAGGAAGAATTCATGTCTCTCTGAAAGTCCAACACAAGAGTTTATCACGTCCTTTTCTAAGGATGGTTGGAATAGCACAGAAATGTGGAGTTGACATGAAGACCAGGAAGTGAGAAAATGGATATAGATTAGTATCCATCTCCACTTTCAAGAGGTTACCAGTAGGAATCGCAAGGAGAGATAGAAAGAGAATTAAAATCAAGTAAGAATGCCTTCATAATAGTAAGGAGAAAGATCAGCAAATGCAGAAAAAGAAGCTAGGGAGGGTTAAAGATTAATGATGAGGAGAAAGTGAGGAAGGGAGCACTGTAGGTCAGGAAACATGAATATATGAGGTCAAGTTGAATTAGATCTGAAGATCAGTGAATTAAATTTCATTTACATATACTTGTTTTGATCATCTTTAAAGGAACTTCTAATTTGGTATGACAAAGCAGGAGTGCACACCAAAAAAAACCTCTCTGTGTTCCTTCAGAAAAAGTCTTTCAAGTATGAAATAGGAGACCAAAGGTTACTGCACTGCAATAAGTATTGTGAATAGTATCTCTCTAGATAATTGAAACAAAATCAAAAGAAATGCTTATAGTAAAACAGGGAATATATTAAAACTAAATTTGCAAAATTCATCTGAAAGAAGATAACCATATTGTACAGAAGTTTTCCCCAAATCTCTTTTATTCTGGAAGTTCTAAAAATGGCTAAATCATTTTTCATCTAACTATCAAAGCCATCTGGGCTTTATCTAGATATATTTGTGAGAAAGGATAGACACAACTTCTTACAGAATCTGTCAATTTCACTTAAGAATCTCCAAGAGAGCTTTTGACAGATGGATTTACTTTTTGCTAGGCATTGACCTTGGCCAATTTTTCTTTTTTATAATGATCTCAAATTATGAATGGAGTTCCTTGATGACAGGAGTTTAGTTTAGTTAGCGTGCAGTTCATATTCAGGAAGAGATATGTTATATAATTTCTAAATATCTGTATTTAGATAGGTATGCAGGTAAAGAATGAACTTTGGTTTGATTTTCACTGAAACTGATGAGAATTTTATTTGCATGGTTTGCAGTAAGATTATGTTATGCTGTTGTTCATAAGATCAGTTAGACTAAGTCTGTCTAAATAAAGATAAATTCTTAAACCAGTGCAAAGAATGAACATGAGATTGCAACAACAAGCAAAATACTTTCTTTGAATAAACTTGATTTTGAATGTGTTGCTAGATACATGGTGGCGTATAAAGGATGAGAAAAATGCGCACGGATTATTCCTCTGGTTTTAACACTGTCTTCTGGCTTCATTTTCTTAAAAAGCGATCATGGAGGCACCCAACTGGCTAAGCCCCAGACGTGCGTCAGACTGAGCTGGGGAAAGTCTCAAGAAACTTCTTACAGGAACCATCTTTGCAGCCCCTTCCCCATTACCAGAAATGACTCCACACAAACCCATGGCAACCACACACAAATTCTGTTACTCAGAGAGGCTGGAGAGACCTCAGAGAAAAGATATTCACAAAATTCTTGCTAAAATTCTTATAGATGGTTGTTACTTGAAAAGATGCAAAGAATATCATGGGATGAGGCAACAAAATTTTCTTCCTATCTTTTTAAAGAAACAAATGTTTCCTGTGTGAAATTCTAACATATATAGACAAGATTGTAAAAAGTTATGACAGACAAGCTGAAAATTCCTTCAATTTATTATTGATTTAAATTATTTTGAAGACATGAGTTATGTTGAGAATGTTTTGTTTTAGAATAGCATTTTTGGTTTCTTCTAATATGTAAAAGTATAGATATAGATAACATGTTTACTTAGTCGTCTTGGGGTATTTTTTTTCTGCTAACGACCCAAGAATAGAGAACTTCAAGATAAAAAACATTTGTTAGATGTCATGGAAGTCTTGCTGATGTTTTGCCTTGTAAAATTATTATTAATGCTTTGTAGCCAATTCTGGAAGAGTGAAAATTTCTGTGTGAAATTCTTCTGCTCAGCACCTTACACTTTTGTACAGTTTATCCAGCTTTAGTTGCTTCCCCTGAACAGACTGTTTCTAACATGTTTTCCCTTGTAATTAGTGAGGTGTTCCAAAGGATGATACAGTGCTTTTTGTGATATAAACTATTTCAGAGAGAGGTCTTCTCTTTCCTTCTATCTTTCTTAATTTAAAATTGATTTTTGAAATTTCATTGAAATTTGAATTGTATTTGAAATTGAAGTACATATTGAATATGAATATGTTGTGTCCAGTTCCTTTCTCCTGTCTCCTCTCTGGTGTTTTGGAAAAGAGGGCCAGGATTTGTGATTAGTGTGCTCTGTTTCAACAGTGCTCTGTTTTGTCGATCAGTCAGATATTGTTATCTGGCAAATACTGAGAGGATACTGGGCATAGCCTTTTCCCAAGACTAAATCCACACAACACACAGCTTCTACTTGCACTGTGATGCCATATGTGAAGTAGAAGCTGTCAAAAATGATGTGAAAGTCATCCAACATGTGGGAAGCTACAGTAAAAGATGTTGAAAAACAAAAACAGAAAAAAAGGTAAGCAAGTGAAAATTGTCTGTATCTGGTCAAAACAAGTGAAAATTTTCCTTCCTTAGTCTTGAAACTAATTAATCACTGTCTCATCACATTATTATTAAGGTCAAAATATCACCATAATGAGTTTAAAACACTATTTTCTTAAAAACACATAGGTATGAAAATTCAAGGTGATTTAGGAATTCAACTTGAATTTTATTCACTTGTAACATTACAATAAATCCTGCTTAACAACACTATACTAAGCTGACAAAGTTATAGGAATATCAGAATCTCTTTCTTTTTCACATACTGCCTGACTTAAATTTCTGAACCTTTTTGTATCTCAACTATTTGTTCAGTCATTGCTCTACAGAGAAAACATAATTCTACTGGTAAAAAAAAGTAATATCTAACTTTTCCTTGAACATATTGTGTTTTACATACAACAAAGAAATAGTCAGGGTTTCACAAGGTAAAAAGTTAACTGTATCACTCTGTCCCAATTTGCAGACATATCTAAAGATATATCATAACCTCAGTCTTCTCAACTCATCCAGGTGCATTTCAAACTTAAGCAGGTGCATTTCAGTTGTATGTACATATATTTAAAATATACATGTATTTTAAATTTAATGTATCAGAAACTATTGATGGATCTTTCTTCCTTACTGCTGATACAAAAAAAAAAACCCAAAAAACCCCCAAAAACAAAAAAACCACAACACCACCAACTTTTACAAATAATTAATCTTTTAGATCAGGATTTGGTGGACTACTGAAGAATTTTGAATATGGTCAGAAAACACTACTTTAGATGCATCACTGTATCTATTATTTTCTAAATGATCTGATGTAGCTAGAGGGAACTTGTTGAATGTCAAATTCAGGTTAAGGCTGCAGAGAGATCAAGCTAATAAGGTCAATACAAATAAGCACAAAATTGAAATTACAGTAAAAATACACATTAATTTCAGTGTGGTTAAAATTTAGCATCAAATTATATTGGATTATCTCTGTAAATCATTATTTTATCTTTGTTACAATTATCCTTCCTGCTTCATCTTTTAAGCAGTATTTTTTACTTATTCCCTATCCCCACTTACATATAAAATATTTTGAATTATTAAAGAATTTACCACCTGAGATGCTATTAACCTAAGAGGACAACGAAGACAATAAATTAAATAACACTAGAAATGTTATGTAATTCCTAAAACAAACACAGTGTTATTAGTAAATCATGGCAAACATATGGCACAGATGTTAAAGAAGCTGATGGTAACACTGACGTCAAGATTCTGAGGGTTGGATTTTTGCCTGCTTTCTATGCTTCAAAGTATTCCCTTGCATTATTTGTCTGGCTTCCTCTGTCTTTGGAGATACAAAAAGAAAGAAGTTAGTGAGTAACTGAATGATATTTTTTTCGTTGGTCATGTAGCTTGTGATGTGGATAGGAGAGCCATTATCGTTTTCATGTTACGTTCTATCCCTCTCTTATCACTCAATCAAGTTGACTATGTCTTTGTGCTCTAGTTCCTGATTAATTTTCCTTGTTTTTTACTCAGATGGGAAAGAACAATCCTTTAAGTTACTGTGGTGGTTTAGGCCAATATCCACACAGCCATAATATTACTCCCCCTCCTAAGCTGGACAGGAGAGAGAGAGGAATATAATAAACTGCTTGTGAGTTAAGGACGGAGAGATCAAACTCGGCAATTAGCGACATGGGCAAAACAGACTCAACTTAGGGAGAAAAAGGTTTGATTTGCTAAGGAAATAATAAAGGCAGGGAGATGAGAAATAAAACCGTCTTAAAACACCTCCCCCCACACCTCCACTTCCCAGGACTCCCTTTCCTTCCCCCCGAGCAGCACAGGGGATGGGGGATGGGGGTTTCAGTCCATTACAGTTGGACTTTGCCACTGCTGTTTCTTAGGGGGAAGCCTCCTCACACTTCCCACTGCTACACTGCGGGGTCCCTCCCCACAGGAGACAGTCCCTCATGAACTTCTCCAGCGTGGGTCCGTCCCATGGGCTGCAGCTCCTCACGAACTGCTCCGCATGGGCCCTCCCACAGGGCAGCTCCACACACGCTGCCCAGTGTGGGTCATCCACCGGGAGAGACAGTCCTTCAGGGACAGACTGCTCCAGCCTGGGTCCCCACACGGGATCAC
>WBNH01006561.1:0-25106 GCA_013401255.1 Urocolius indicus | reverse complement strand
TGTTATTCACAGAGGCGTTACCTCCACCACTAATTGGCCAGGCCTGGGTCAGGTGCAGAGTCCATCTTAAAACTGACTGGCCCTAACCCTGTCAGCTACAGGGGAAGCTTCTGGCAACTCTCTTTGTTTAAAGAAGCCACTCCTTTAGCTCCCCTGCTACTGAAAAACCTGGCCCAGGCCAAAACCACTACAGTTACAAATCCCTCATCATCTGACCTGGTTTATCTGTTATGAATTCAGTTTCCTTTTACCTATATGAGATACCTGTGTGCAACATGAAGTATAAATGTACTTGTTATCTCCTAAAATAATAGGAAAATGGTTTTAAATATTAACCTTGTGTTTAGTTTTTAATTGGTTCAACCCTTCAACACCTTTACAATTTTATAAACTATTTTATTAGGAAAAAAAAATGGAAGGAATGAGTGCCTGAAAGAAACTTTTAGCCTGATAATTAACCTAAAATTGGAGATTCAAATATTTATAATTTTAAAAACTAAATTACATTTTTATGTGGACTAAGATTATACAAGTATAACGCATAGCTTGTCAACTCTGGAAATGGCTTGTTTTTTATATATCATCAGTGAAGTGAATTAAGTATCTAATCAGTTGCTGGCTGACTTGGCATGTTACAAATCACAAAACATTGTTCTGATAATCTTAGAACTGGTCAGAAGCAGAATGGATGGAACTGTTGCAAGTTAACATTAAGATGCTTTGAAAGAGTGAGTGAGCAGACTTGTGTCAAACAAGATGTGATTTTTTATATTGATATAAATCATAATTAATTCTATCTTGAGGAACATTTTTTAATTTAGTCTGATGTTAGAGAAAGCGCAATTCAAATTGAGTTAGTTTACACTTCTAACAATGCAAATAAGGGTAGGAGTCTGTGTTCTTTTATCTGACATTCTGTTCTCAAATCAAATGTACAACAGTTATTAACTATGTTGTACAAACAACTCTCCTATCTCTAATACTAGGACTTGGTGAAGAGTCAGACCAATAGAAATGGATTTAAATTCACTTTAATTAATCAAAAAAGTATAATGAGTACTTCAGGTTTTCACATCATTTTTATTGGTGTCTCTAAAGAAAACAGTATTACAGCTCTTTTCCTTTAATTAGTTTTTTAAAAAGCAGATTCACGAATCTCTTTCAGCCTTTTTCTGTATTTCATGTATTTCAATAGCATTGTAGTTAAATTACCTGTCATACTTTTTAGCAGTGTTGTAATTGCAAGATAATTTATCTTCAGGTAGCATATCCATTTAGAAATCTTTCTACTGATGTTCATGACTTTTACTGGACATTTACTTCAATCTTTTCTTCTTTTTGACATCCAATAATATAATTTTTCACTAGTGGAAAGACAATTTCTTTCTTTCTTCGTTACTCCTTTTTCCTATTAGTTTCAAAGAATCTCCTTATTTTCTCTTTCTTAATGAGGTAGATATGCACAGAGGCGTAGAATTAGAGAAGAGTTACCATTGAACAGGTCTAAATTTATTAGAACTTGTTCAGCTAAAACATACACTTCAATACTTTAAATTTATACATAATTAATAGGTTAAGTAATTTTTTTTGCTTTAAAAATGGAAATACTTCACTACACTATTTACAGAATTTAAAACTTTGCTTCTGTAATCAGATCAGTGATTAGCTGAGGAGTACTGGATTGTTTCCGTTGATTGCAATAGAAATGCGTTTAGGTTTGGTACTAGTTTTTTTCCCCTTGCTTCCAAGCATATGTTTTGGATCAACACATTTAGATAAGATAGCACAGATATGGAGTGTTTAAAAGTTTTTCACTTAAAAGTTAGTCATTTCATAATCAAAATTCTCTTTCAAATTGAAGAGTTTCATATCCAGCCTAGAAAGTTCCTGCTTTGCAAATGAAAACTACTAAGATATTTTAGTTTGATGTTTTTATACAATGTTTATTCTGCGTTTTAGAAGGTGGATTTATTTTGAGTTTCTCCAAAACATTGGTCTTGAGTGAATGTATTATATATCAAAAAAGTGTCATCTAACTGTAAGCTGTAATTTTCTTGCTTTGAAGTCAAAACAGTCCTATTATGAATTAATTTCTAGCATTTAATTGAAACAATGGAAAAAATCACAGTGAAAGTTTACTTCCTACAGTTGAACAGAACTTGGTCCATCTGTGCTGTGCTATTGTACCCTTCACCCATCTGTGCTATTGCATCTTGTATGAACTGAATATTTACCATGTTTTCCTTTGTGGTCTTTGCGTTACCTACCCCCCACCCGCCCCGAATCAATGGATTGTGTTCAAAGATTTTAGTCTGAATATACTTAAAACTTGATGTGATTCGAAAAATATCTGATATTTTTGTCTTGATATAATTTACTAATAATGTTGGTTACTTGAACTTCATTATCTTTTACTCTTGAAATTACTTGGATTACCTTGAAAACTAAAAGCAATGGAAAAAATCTGGTTAGGTCTCTTGGGTCCCTTTGGTTTCTGATGGCTGGTTCTAGTTGCTGTGGTTTTGCTTTTATAGGACAAAGTGCTTACAAGAATAGTAGTGTTATAAAACTCAATGAAGCAAAAATATCATAGAGATCTGATCACCATAGAAAACCTCACCTTTTGGGATTATGTTGATGACTGAAATAATTACCTCGTGTTTTCATTGTATCTAGGCTTCAGCTGAAAAAAAAAGAAAAGCTATTTTTCTCCACTAATATTAGCTTTAGTGCAGTAGGTCAGTGGAACATATTAAACAATTTAAAAATGATTATAGATTTTCACCATATAAAACTAATTTTAAAATACGTTTTAAAGTAATCAGTGCATCTGTTAATATCAGGGATGCATCTTAACTAAGAAGGAAAAACGGTTTTTGAAACATTTTTTTTAGTACTCCAACTGCTGTGATAGAGACCCTTAAAAATACAAGATATATCCTCTAGAAAACACCTATCTTCCTGTTGAATTTGTGTAATGCCTACAAAAATATATCTTAATAAAAGCGCACATGGTAGTGAATACTTGCAATCCGTAACTACCTATCACAGAACTTTCATCCTTTACAGCACACCCGGCATTTCTGTTGAACAAGGTGTAAGGAATGAATATTCATGGTATCTGTCTTTGAATCTGGGAAACTAGTCTACACATTTGACAAGAAATATCTGTGTATTTCTGTCAGTAACAAACAGCTTGTTAAGCTCCATTACTGGTACATAGTTACGGTTAAAAACCTCAGAGTAACAACACAAACAAGCATTCCAGGAAAGGTTCACCTCTGACTTCTTCAGACCTAAGTGATCAGTAGAGAACAGATAATTTGTCAAGAGCAGATTGTGAGAAGAAGATCAGCACAAAATTCAAGCAGTTAGTACAAATTATTTTCCTCTCTGAGAAAGGCCTGAGTCCTTTAGGTCATGAATGAGGTTGCTCAGAGGAGAAAGAGTTTGCAGCATAAGAGCCTATAGTCACTCTGTCTGATGGAATGACAGATGTAGAACACGTTTTCTTCTTTCAGTTGAAGTTTGCCCTGGTAAAAGTAATCATGTTTAAAAGTCTGCAAATTCACCATGAAACTGGTCATACACAACGTGTAATTAAATGTTAAAGGCAGATGATGGTAGAAACCAGACCTAAAAATAGTGTTGTCTTGTCCAAATGCATAGTTTGTTTTGTATTTCATAGTTTTTAATCCAAGGCTGTCTCTGAAAGATGTTATCATTAAGCAGTATTACAAAAGAAAAAAATATTTTCATTAATAAATGCCTTTGAGTATTCCAGTGAAAACCTCTTTTAATTCAATTGAATTAGAAGCCCTTAAAAAATAAATTTTATCCATTCATATTTTATTCAAAAGGAGAGTCTGACAGCATTGCCTGTCACAGAGGATCATTGAAATTATTTGTTTTAATAATTTGTTTTATGTTGTGTCATTTGTGCAGAAGTCTTTGATGCTAGGCATGCTTTGTTTTGGTGGAATTTCAGTCTCAAAAAACCCAAAGTCAAGGCGAGGAAAATATGTAGATACTGTACAATTAAAAATCTTAAGCTGTTCTTCATTTTAGTTGGAAGATTGTGTTTCTGTACTCTAGAAAATATTTTTGTATGGTGCATATTTCTTTTTTACCTCCTGTTCATGTGAAACTGTCCGCGTGAAAATGTACCCATCTGGGCTAAAAACGTGCCTCATAAACATGGAAATTCATAGGCGTTAAATAAGAATCTGTTAGAATTACAGATTTGGAATTCTCTATATAGCTCGTTCCTGTGAAGCATTTTTGGTCTGGGGCAGAAGGGTAACTTCAGCACAGCTACAACCCTCCATGCTTTTAACAAGGACAGAACAGAAGGCCTTTTTCTTCTGGAAACAAAATAGTTAATTTCTCTTCCTGATGTTTGTTATGTGGGAGAGAGCTTTGAATGGTGATGTGAAACATTAAAATAACAAAGGACTAGTAAACCAAGAAAAAGAGACTATTCTCTAGCTAGTTTTCATACCCAAAAACGTCAATATGGGTCCAGATCTCCTGGGATTTGCAGAAGCAATTCAGAGGATTCGGGGAGGAAAATAAGAGTTGATGCACTTGGGCAAGGAGCAGAGGCAGAGCTCTAGCTTAGCTGGCTCTGTAGCTGGAAACAAACTTTGAATTGGGTGAATAGAGACGATGGGAAAGTTGTGTCTGAGAGTAAATTCCTTTTCATTTTGAGTACCTTTTCTTTCAAGTGAAGAATCTTCGATAGGATGCCTGTCTCTCATCCTGTCAAAGAAAATGAGAATGAGAGATATTCTATGTATATAAAACCTTCTTAAATGACAAGAGTGATCTAGAAAGTATCCCTAATAGTGTACACTTGGAGGCAGAAACTGTCAATTTGCTGACATCTAATTCATCAGTATTCTATGCACACTACTAGGTGGACGGAGAAATATTTCTACTTATGAAATTAACCAAATAATATCAAGACTCCTGGTACAGTAGAATACATTTGCCTTAAATTATGTGATATAATTTCCTAATTTATGTAACAGACCTGCTACAGAATTATATGGCAATGTAAATTGTTTTTTAAACAATTCAGTAACTTTTAGTTTATTAAAATAATTCTGAAAATTGAACAGAAAATGACACTATGTAACTGCACATTATTATTTGTTTAAAAGCAGACATAGAAAGCATAGGGACAATCTTTTGAAACAGCTTGCTAGCTAAAAATTTAAAGCATACAGTTCTAGCATGATAAAATGTGATGAAGCAAGCAGAGTCTGAGATTAGTCAGATGACTCCAAGTGCTTGAAAGGAGATTATAGCACAGGAGATGATCTAGAGCGGACAGAAGTCTCCTGCATCTGGTCCCTATTGTTACAGTGAGCACCCTAAAATGAACAGAACTCTTCTGTGTGAATGGTTGCGCCAAGTTGACAGTTATCTTCCTACAAGTAACCAAGAAACATATAAAGATGCAAAAAATAGAAGGAATACTGTAGGGAAGATGGAACTCTAGGTGAAAGAAAAAAGACACTATTTTTGTGATGTAGAAGACAAAATAATTAGGTCACTGTGCAAGTAGCCTCAAAATTGCATTACATATATAACAATCAAAATTATCATCCTAGTTCAGAGATTCATTTAATGTTACAGTAAACATAAATTAGAATCTGAGCCATATTTAATACTTCATGGCACAATTCTGGGATAAAAGTAGCTTTTATTTATCCATGACCTTTAAAAGTCAAGAATTCTTTCTCATCAAATTTGTTTATCTTAAGATCATAGTTATAACTTACTTGCAATTAAAATATCATTGCAAGTCTACTCTTTCACAAAGAAATCATGCTGAATAAATGTGATATTATGTTAGAGGAAACAATGTTGTCACTAAATTTTTGCAATTCATGTGAGATTTAAAAATGTTTACTTTTTTTTCAAAACATAAAATTAGAAATAGAATTGGCACACTTTTATTGTGCCTTTTTTTCAGATTTTTTTCCCTTATTTCTCAATTTATTATAAGGTAAATGCTTAAAATGAATATCAATAGACATCAGATTTCACTGACAGAATTACCAAGTTTAAGCGGAAATTCAAAATAATTCTGATTAAAGGAAAATAGCTTCAAAGCACAGTACAAGGTATATTTATTATTGTGAAAGAAAATAGAAAAAGAATGGAAATATCAGATAAACTTTTAAAACAGATTCTGCAATTAAGTAATTTAGTAATTGAAATCTTTAAGCATATAGTATGAGAAAAGTTACACTTTTAAAAGTGACAAAACTACCTCCTGAGCCAAGCACACAAATAGAATACTGGAAAGGCATTTGATATCACTGATCTCTCTCACAATTTCCAAAAATCTCAGTTAAACTCACACTGCTTTATGCCACTTTAAAATCCAGTTAGATTAGTCTTTTATAAAGGAAGACCTAGCTCTTGTGTAAATAAAACAAGAATCTAAAAATCTGTTAATGTATCACTGCCCTTGTAGATGCTAAGGTGGAAAGAAAATGCTGTTGAGGTTATGAAATATTGACTTACTTTACATAACAAATTGGCTCAGTTAACTCTGGCAGATCTTCGGTTTGCACTGGCAGAGGCTCAATACACTTGCAGAAACCTGACCAAGAGTCACTGACACCAAGACTAGCACAATGGGGCTACTTTCCTTCACATTCCCATATAACACCCATTGTATACCTTTGCTCTAGATATATGGCCAAAGTATAAGAAATCTAAGGAATCATCCAAATTCTAGACAAGTATTGCTGTTCTGATGCTGACCTTGAATACAAGGGACTAAGTATCACAGCTCCTAGGGAAAAATGGTATGGGTAACAACAATTAAAGATCCAGACTGCGTTTGAAACACAGAAATTTTAAACACAGAAGTTTTAAACACAATATACAATCACTTCCAAACCTGGACATTGCTTTCACCTTCTCAATTTGGTAGAGGTCTAATAAATAAAACAGAATTCTTCCTTCACTTCTATTGTGTCAGACTGAGCCTAAGCTTAAGAGAGAAGAGACTAAATATTGATTGGAATAATTCATTATAATTAAAGATGAAACACTCTGTCTGAAATGGGAAGCTGATTCAAATAATATTTTTTTTTTTCTGAAAGGAAGACAATTCAAACTAGGAATAAACAAATAACCTCTGCCTAGGTAGTACATATATTTACTCTTACAGCACTTATAAATGCCAGTATTTGTTCATATTACACCTATTTCCAGTGTTTTCACTGCTTGCAATGGCTGCCTGAACAAATAAACAGTAATTCCAGCTAATTACATTAAAAAAAGACAGATCACTAGAGTGTCTTCTAATAAGGCAAAACGCAATGGTCATATAGTTTACAAGATTCAGGTGCTTGCATTTGGAAAACATTTGTTTTCAAATCTAAGCAAGCAATGCATTGCTTTTTATTTTGTGAGATGGATGTTATTGAGAGGTTTCTTTATTTCATGTAGGCTACTACTAATAATGGTCTTTATCTGCACCTGATAGAAGAATAGGAAATGGCAATATATCCACTGGGGAAGTATGTCTAATAGCAGATTGAAGGCAATTCTAGCTTCAGTGTGATATGGCAGTTCCCTTATGGAAAAGAAGCTTAACCTAAAAATCTAAGAAGTCTGTGGCAAATTCCTAGTTGCGGGGAAGGAGGTTGCCGAATGGCAGGGAAAGAATCTGTAATTCTGTGCTGAAGTGTCAGTGTTCAACACCACTTTCCTCCATGGAGTGTTTCCCATGTGCAAGAGTAAGTTAGCAGAAATACCACTCTTGCTTTGACTATGAACCTTGCAATCTCCAGTTGACCCTGTTTGCCACACCTTTCTAACTAGGTATAAATCTTCTTAGATTCAGGAAATTATAATATTAAAAGTATGTCTCAGTAGTGTATGACCACATGACCACATAGCTGTTCACTAAACTCTTCTAATGAAGTGTCCTCCTGTGTCCATTAACTAACAGTAGTAGTGACACCTGTTTACAGCCCTCATGTCTTATGATTTATTTCAACTCACCTTGATTTTGAGAGATATTCAGATTTCTTGTTCACACATACTTGACTAACAGTTCCTGCTGATTTTCAATAAGCTTCTTAAAAAAATCAGAAAGGCCAAAAGGTGGTTACCTTCCTTTCTTGGAAATTACGTTATTCAAAGTCTCATCTAACTGGAGTTTCTGGGAACAGCCTTCCAGGGAAGGTGAGGTACATATTGATTGCACATTAGTTATGGATATTGGGTGCTCTGAGCCAATTTCTGTCCTGGAAATGTCAAAATATCAAAAATATCATGCATGTCATGATAATCTCCAAGGCAACCTTAAAATCTGTTTCTCACAGCTGAATAAGAGTCAGAGCCAAACATCAATTTCACCCCACTCCAAGAGATAGCAACACAAATAATGGCATTGGAGACTCTATAGCAGCATTGTAGATATTATACTTGATGGAGTAAAAGTTAGAGAATTTTATTTGTATGGTCTGTTTGGAGCTACCATGCTTTTTGATGCCTGGCACAGCAAGCCGGATAAGTTATAGTTAATAATAGATTAGAGCTTATGTTTTCATCCTGTTTTGAATCCTTGCTGATGCATTAGATATTTGATTATTTTTACCTCAGAGTTGTTAAAGAGAAAAAATGAATTTCTAAGACAATGAGGTAGGCTTTCTCCTTTCTGTAAGACCCGATGTAGTATTTTCTCTCTCCACATGAAATTAATATACACATTACAGCAGGATGTAAACGAATACCTTATGATTGATTTTATCCGAAGTTTTAGTTTGTAGTTTACAGTACAAGAAAAAGTCAGGATGACCAAAAATCAATCTTCTGTTTTTATCAATATAAAAGTATTTGCTAGAGTAACACCACACAACACAGATACGCAAGAAGGTTGATGATATGAGATATACCTGTAGCTGCTGATGTGGACACAAAAATGGAGGGAGGAGAAGGAGATTTAAGAAAGCAATTCCATTTCATCAAAGTAAATATCTTTTTCACCTAAAGACAGAGTTAATTGCTGGAAGGATTAGAGGTTGTTACATACAACTAATTAGAACTGAAATAGAAAGTATAATTGAACAGCTGTAAACTTTAAATACTCTTTGTCTTTAAAAAAATGTTAATAATTACCCTCTATGCATTCAACTAAATTGTCAGATATTTTAAAAGCTAAAGGGCAGGGCATAAAGGTCTCTGTGATCTACAGCAGTGAACACTTTCCAGATTTTACAAATGGGCAACTGCTTCATGTAATCTACATTTGAAGAAGATAATTTAAGTGCTTTCCTGTGGAGCTATAACTATGCTTTGGTTGCAAAGTTTGTCCAAATTAGTAGTCTAATAAAGCCTGGGCATTTGGCTTCATAGATGAGAAAAATACAAACTTTGAGTCTCCTCATTGTAATTTAATAAAATTTAAAATGTATTATTTTATATTTCTTTGACACTCTTCTCATTTTCTTAGAGCAGCTGAGGATACCAGGGCTCCTTGGGAATTTTGGTTTTTGGTTTTTTTTTCACATTTTCACATTCCTCAAAGGAAGCTCTTGAACATTGTCCTTCATGACTCCACCAGCTGTATGTTTCTCTTTGGTATATGCTGTTACATAATGGGGAATAAGGAAAAACTGTTTTAAATGGAAATATAAAAGTATTCTTTCATGAATTTACTTTATTCTGGAATGAAGATACCATCGCCTTAGGAATTCAACTATAAAAGATTTCAATATTAAAACCTTTAATAAGGGTACAGTTTTATTTTCTGATCTGCACTATGAACCTCTAGGAATTACAATATGAGATATTTCAATATTAAAAGCTTTAATAAGGGCACATTTTTATGATCTACACTATGAATCTCATACACAGAAGAGGCAAAACTGATCCAAAGCTGAATCAATAAAAGAGCTGTTAATATTTCATTAGGTATTGTCCAATTCTTCTGAGTTTTTCTGAGATTCTAGTTGCAAGAAATTGTTCATAATATCAATTAGAAAGAGCCATTTCCCAGAAATACCTTGATTTGGATAAATATTGATGACATATCCTGTTGAAATTTGGAGGAAGGAAGATAGGTAGGTATTAAGATTCATTTTTTTTCTTAATCGTTTCATTTTAAAGGTAGTTTTTGATAAAATAAGTATTTTGAACTGTTAAGAAAGATTCTGTCCTACTAACTGAATCCAAATAGTGTCTACTGTATACTAGTATATTCCTGCTATATTTTCGCAAGGAGAAGGAACAAAAACATGCCTAAGTTTCTCTTTGTTCCTTATTATGAGGAAGGATTAAGTATGCACATCACCAGTTTATTTCTGTGAACATGAGTCTCCAGTCTGCACAAATTGAATAGGACTATAGTTCACTTGTATTCTGTGCTGAAACATGTAGCAGAATGAATGAATTTAAGTTCCTTTCCATTTAAGTTCCTTTCCATTTT
The DNA here is from genome assembly GCA_013401255.1 of Urocolius indicus. Lineage (NCBI taxonomy): Eukaryota > Metazoa > Chordata > Aves > Coliiformes > Coliidae > Urocolius > Urocolius indicus. Next base: position 14,644 of record WBNH01006561.1, on the reverse strand, counting down.
TGTGCTTGTTTGCTGTCTACAAAAATGTAATGCTTAATTTACATAATAATATAAAGGTATAGATAGATGTTGTCCTGTGCTTCATTGTGATTCTCAGGCCTTAGGATATGCACACCAGCATATTGTGGAACTAAAAGAATTACTATCTTGAAGTCTTTTTCTAAATCTGCATATAAAAACAGAAGATATTCATCCTCTCTATTTCTTGTGTTTGTTTATAATGCATATAAGGACTCCATTAAAACCTAAATTATCTTTTTTTTGAAAAATAAATAAACGAGTAAAATGTTATTCTAACAACCAGGAATATAAAATTATCAGAGTAACCTCTTAAGAGTTAACAGATTTCAAACATATTTTAAAACTTCTTTGTACTAACATTCTGCAATAAATTTATTCGTTATGTTAATCTCACCTATTTTGCAAAATCAATAGCTCTATCAACTATAACTGATATACCTGGAAATTTTTCTACTGGTAATAAACCAGAGTTTGATAAGTAGCTTCTGTAATTTTCATTCATCTGTCAGATGAATCAGGTGGAATATACTGCAAATTGTCCTTTATTAAGTCGTTTTGACATTTTTGCTTTAGTAAAGCTAGTTTGATCTGACTGGGCAGATGTTTCCACCCCTGCAGATTCTGTAGGAGTCAATGGAGCTTCACACAATTTTATAGCCTTTTGATACAGTGCTGGTATTGCTACATAAAGCATACACTACAGAGACTACTATCTCATCTGGAATATTAAACCAAGTTAATAAAAAATGCTAGAATATGACTGTTAAAGAGGTAGAAATTCTCACCCTCCTTTCTTTAATGAATAACAATTTGTTGCTAACAAAATTATAAATATTTTGTATTTTTCAAAAGGATCAATTCTCATTTTGGGATGGCTTTTTAACTTCTGTGCCAAAAGTGAGCACAGTGTAGGTGGAAAGCATATTTCCAGTTGTCTGTTCAATTATACTATTGCCAAAATTATTGAATACATTAATCATCAAGGTGTTAAATCTTTGGCACACCCAAGTGTGCTCCATTTCTTGAGCAGAGGGTGGGGTGGGAGGTGGCACAGAGAGGCAGAACTGAAGAGAAGGGAAGAAGAAAATACCTCAGGTAAGTTTACAATGTCTTAACATAAATCTCAAGTCTTGAAATAAGAGTGATAAATGCACTAGTGATTAGAGGTTTTGTTGCCCACATTTTGCAAAAAATATATGATGAAAAAGAGGAAAAATGTCAACTAATAAATGCACTGTACAAGCTTTTATCTGGAGAGCTCAGAATTAGTATGTAAGTAGTGATCTCTTAAACAGCACATGCACAAGAAACTTTTCTTGCTAGAGAAAGCTTGGAAAGATAATGTGTTCATTTACATATTAATTCAACTAATGCCTCCTGCTATTAAGAATTTGGACCTAAAAGTAAATCCTGTCAGAGTGCAATAGTTTTCTGCAGACTCTGGTACAAACACAGAAGGTAAACTCTATTTTATGTGTAAGCTATATGTTGCTATCTACCGCTCTATGATTCTATGCAGAAATTATAGCAAGTATACCTTTATAATAAAAGTACTTATTTTTAAATTTTGCAAATCACTGAAATAACGTTGAAATTTTTTTACAGGTATAGTGGTATAATTTGAAACTGTATCTTAATATATCCTTCACTGTTCTTGATAAGAGTATATAAAAGTTATTAATTTTCCCCAAACTTGAAAGACATGGAAAATTAGCAAGAAATATCCCAGGTTTTACTTCTGTCTTCATTGCTATGAGAAATCTTTAAAAATTATGTCTAGTAGGCAAAATGTCCGATAAGCTTCTGTTTTGCAGGCAAATCTTCTTATTGGCAAGTTTAGACTACTAGTTGATATTCAAATTACCTTTGATAAGTGTCTCACACATCCACAGAGACTCTAAGTTCATTGCTGTATTTCTTTTAACGTTGTATTATCTCAGTTTAGTGGGACTTAAGAGTCCCAAAACCATTGAAAGATGCCATCAGGTAATGACATCATCCTGCTTTTTCATAGAAAAAATATCACTTGAGTATCCTGCTTGCCATGTTAGCCTTTGGATCTGAAATGTATAAACGTTGTTTGCTTCAGAGATTCTGTTGGTATTTTTTCATGGCTTTATCAATCTGCTTTTTAGAAGACAGGACTACTCTGAAGTCTCTGTTACAGAGTACTTCACTTGAGACCTGTGCTTAATCTGCTTTGAGACTTCAGTAGAAGCAGCATATTCTCAGTAATCTATGAGGAGGAGGAAATTAAAACACGGAAAATCAGCATTTTTTTTTTTGTATAGCGATGTTTGACAGTGCCTCCACATAGATTGATGTGTTTAGGGTCCAGTTCTCGAAGTACTTAACTAAAAATTCTATGCAGTGAGTCATGCAGTCTCTAGACTTCATTTATCTGTGTTAGTTAGTGATGTCAACAGTAATATAATTTGAACCTTAACATATATGTCATCTGAATAGCTCATCACCAAATAATAACCTATCAATACTGACATTACTATTGTGTGTGAATATACACATACATACTATTAACATGTGTACCAATGTATAAAAATGCACCTACATATAAATACACTATATATGCATACATACAGTGTAGTGAATACAAAAAAAATACATCTTAATTATTGTGTGGCTCTTCAACAGAAGAAAGACTTTGATAAAACAAAGCAACAGCAATATGAGGCCATCAAAAATTATTTGAAAACTGGAGAACATCATATATAAGGGTAGTATGAGGGTACTAGATATGATAAGACTGGAGAAGAGTGGGTTAAGGACAAAACTTTTCCATTGTCTTTACCTTTCTTATAGCTGGTTTTGAAGAACAGAGGCCTGCCTCTCCTTGGAGGTGCACTGATAAGGCTACAGACAAGAAGCAAAGCATATCATTTTCTGGCTAGGTGGAGGTTAAAAATTTCACCATAAGGGCAGTCAACCACTGTGTTGGGTTGCCATAGTAGAGTCTGACAAGGTTTTCCAAACTAAATAAGATCAACATGATCTCACTTTGATCTGCAAAACCACTTTCCAATCTAAATTATTCTTTGATTCTACAGTTCAAACTGTTTGTCGTGGTTTCGGCCCATCAGGGAACAAAAGACCACGATTAGCCTCAAGTACCGAAGACTTAAGGATTGCTAAAGGGCAGGGAGAGCTTAATTGCCGCTTAAGGTGCAGGACAAAGCAGACCAGGCTACTCGGCTTGGGTAAGAAAAACAGAAAACAATTTAATACCAACTAAAACATAAAACCCCAAAAACCAGAACCAAAACAAAACAACACAGAATGGTACAGAGATGAAGAGTCCGACCAGCCCTTTAAGACCACCTGCTCCCCACCCCTCTCCTCTTCCCGGGCTCAGAGCCCTGATCCCGGTGTTTTATACCTCCGTCCCCCCTGAACGGCCCAGGGGGGCAGGGAGTGGGGGTTTCAGTCAGTCCGTTCCTGGTGGCTTCTGCCGTTTGTCTCACCTCAGGGCAAGTGGGTTCCGCACCAGTCCTCCTTGCAAGTCCGTGAGGTACCACACACACATGGCAGCCCTGCACGGGCTGCACCGACGCACATTTGTCCCAAAGCCCTGCACGGGCTGTACCGATGCTCATTTGTCCCAAAAGTTGCTGCTCCTCTCTGCCTCTCGTGTGGGGCTGCTCTGCGGTGCACAGGCTCTCCAGCATGTCCTGTGCCATGACCGCCTCCCCCACACAGTCTCTGGCCCGTCCGGGCACACTCACATGAAGTTGCTGCTGCTGATCCATAGGTTGCAGGGGTACCGGCTGCACTCTCACCACGGCTTGCAGAGGGGTCTCTGGTCTGATGCTCCATCCTTCCTCCTTCTCCGACTGTGGGGTCCGCATGGTCGCCTCCATCTTGTACCACTCTTACACCTCCTGCCTCGCACCTCAAATTCCTCTCCCTAAATAGTGGTCGCAGAGGCGCCAGATTGGCCCAGCCGGGCTGGGGGTGGGTCTGAACCCAGGAGTCGGGGGAGAGTCTAAAAAACTTTTTACCGGGTCTTCACTGCAACCCGCTCCCCCTGTTACTAAACAAAAGCAACTCCTTGCTAAACCATGACACTGTTAAACTCCAACACTGAAGAATAGTCATGATATTACGTAAATAACTAGAATTGCTGTAACTAGAGTGTTATCTCTTAAGATATGAAATTGACTTGTGTAAAATCAGTTGATGACAGGCATTTAATGAATATGCTTTTATTCCTTCACCTAGTACAATAAAATCCCCTACCTATCATTCTAACTATGATTCTATTTACTTCCTTATTAGTATGCTCAGAGATAATTTCTGTCTCTACCATGATCTTTTTTAACCTTAGCAGAGATTCCTCTTATGAACAGCTTAAAATGGTATTTTGTTTCTTTGTGAAAACAATCAGATGCATTTTAGAGATGCTTTTAAGTGTAATGTTCAAAAACAGCGTTGGATTATTTGTAATTTTTTTACTGAATTGCTGGACTGTGAGAAAATACTTGTATAGTTGAGTTTTGAAAGCTAACGCACACATCAAATATCTCAATTTGTCTTTTGGGAGCACAGAAACCATAACTAGAGATCCTAAATCTGAAATTGAGCCCAATTGATTAGTTTGCCTTTCATGGAAGAGAGTTTTTATTTTCTTGTGCTGTATGCCTCCTCTGATTCCTTATACCGATTCACATTTAATAAGAAATTCTTTATCTGGGAGGTCAATATGATATTTTTTATGAAGTAACATCTGTTATTCTAGAAGTAGATGAAGTAAATGTCAGTAACTAAAAAAAAACAACCTTGGTGCTTGCAAAGAATTTAAGCAATTCAAGGTGCAGATCTAATCATTGGGACTTTAAGAAGAGAGTATTAAAGCAATATATTCATGACTATTGATAATCATAAAGAATATGACACAAAACCTCTACAGTGTGCTAAATAAGGCAAAATAGAAAGCTTTGTAATAAATGAGAAGGAGTTTTACAAAGCTGGTTAGATTGGGATCTCTGCATTTCATGACATTATGTATTCAGAGGAAAAGTGGCTAGACATACATGGACCTGGCCTTAGGCAGCTGAACTAGACCTGTGAGACCAAGCATGCTAAATATCCCAAACTTACACCTTCATATATAATTAAATCTGTGGCAAGTGATACACTATTCCTTTCCAGCTTTTGTCTTCACAAAATGTTGCTGACAAGTTTTTCTGATGATTTTTTAAAAACCAAAGTGATTAAATATATGCAAAGTAATTTAAACAATAAACCCAAGTTGGGGCAAAATACATTGGTTTGCAAATTTGGGCTTGATAAGGACTTGACTTTTAAGAGTTCTGTACAGAACTGTTTAAGGTACTTTGTAAAGTACATTTCTTGAATTTTGTAAGCTCCAACACATCCCTTACATTAAATGTTTTTACAATGTTTCAGAACACCTAGGAAAGTGTTCTTTATGGCATATGAGATTACACATTGTCTTCTGGAAAACCTAGTATCTGCCTATTGGTTTCAAGTTTGCTAGAAACAGATGTTTGGTAAAGAGTACTGAATGAATCTAGTTGTGAATCCAAAGCCAGACTGCAATATGCTGTATGACAAGATATCAGAGTATGAACATTGAGTCTTCTGACAGGTATGGTGTTCCTCGATGTCAATTAGCCTTTGCAGCCTTCAGGCTGCTGGTTTTATATTCTCTGATGCTGGCAGTTATGGAATTCAGTCGGGAAAAGATCCACATGCTCTCAGACACTGCTCCAGAGTTATGCACTGATCTAATTACATCCTGTAGCCACTCTGTACAAAGGGGAATTTTCTCCTCATTGTGTCTAAGCCACCTTTAGAGGAATATTTTATTACTTTAAATGTCAAGTATTTTTTAGATTGCTTTAATAGGACATTTTTATACAGAAGTTTTGTTCTCTTACAATCTTAGTGGAGAAAGGCTATCCTTGCCATTTAAGTAAAAACAATCTTAAAGAAAGGATATTTTGGGTTTAACTTTTTTTTTTTTTTTTTTTAAATTAATGCTGGAAGTGAAAGCACTGCCAAATTAAGTAAGTGAAATTTATTGTGTGTTCAGTTCTTCTTATCCCCTTTTAAATTTTGTTTTCTTTGGTCCATATTTCTACACAGTGTCTATGTCTTGAAAGGCCTCTAGAACAGAAGCCCTATTCTCCCATTTCTTTTACTTATTCTAATATCTAAGTTTTGTCATTTATACACTTAAATTTATGGTGGCTCAAAGATTTTTTTGGTAAAATTCCAGTGACTAAAAAGATTTTTTCTAGCATTGCTCACTTTCTGCTTATATCAATGTTGTCTTTTTTACTAATAAAATTTGTTATTAGAATTATTAAAGTCTAGCCTTAAACATTACTAGAAATTGGAATAAAAAATTACTAGTTAGGCCTTCAAGTGAGAACCTTTTTTCTAAAAAAAGCATTCAAAATTTTCAAGTATTTTTCTTCTGGAAGAGTCCTCCTGATGCCCTGAACGACTTTGCTTCTTTTAATATTACAAAAATGTGACAAAAATATCTATTTCAGTTGTTTTAAGGGACATGTTTCTTTTTTTTTTAGTTTTGTTTTTTTTTTTAAACCCCAACATTGTGCAGGGATATATAATAGGAGAGAGTTTTCTATAAAATACTCTTGAATTTGCATTACATTAAACAATTCTACTTGAAAATGATTTTTAATTGCATCGAACATTGCCTGCCAGTCAGTTTGGCTGCAATCCAAATCCATTTCACTCTTGTCCTCTTTACTCGATATGAGGCTTAAACCCAGCATGAATTGTGTCTAGTTTTTCCTCATTTCCATCAAGAAAAAATGTCTAATTTTTTTTTACTTTTCTTCTATTTTCTCTGTGAAATGATATATCCTTCCCAATGACAGCAGGAATAACCTATGCTTCAGTCTCTTTGCAGCATAGTCTGTGTTTTTCTAAACCTATACATATCTAGCAGGCTTCGAAGGCATGTAACAAGCCACATTTTCTTCTTGTGGAATTAGCAACTGAGTAAAAACAACATTTCTGCTCTGCATAAAATTAGTACAATAGCTTGATGGCAAGGAAACTTAATCCTGTCGAACGGAACTCCATGAATAATCACGAGGTCCAATTCTGTGTTTATCTCATTATTGAAGAGAGAAAGTGTCCATATACCAGCTATGCTTTTTAGAAAATGTTCTAGTAGTTGTACAAAGAAAAATACCATGCTATTACTTCTAAGATGTATTTTTGTTTTGTTCTCATTTGAATCCTGATACTGAACCTCAAACTATTGTAGAGATTCATCTTAAAATTATTTTCTTTTAGAATATCTAAGTTGTGTGTTTATTAAAATGTATGAAAAGTATTACGAAACCAAAAGAAATACGAAGATTTTTTTAACTTTGTTACATATGAGTCTTTCAGAAAGTAACACAGTATTAAATCAAGTGACTTACAGGAATTTCAGAACATTCAAAACTCAAAGTTCTTTTTAACTGTTGCAAATTACACTAGAAATGTCAAAACAAGATGCTACAGATAGTAAACAATGTTATATCCCAAATAGATTCACAGCAGAACAAGAACAACTCAGTTCTACTGGGTACTTGTTTTCCCATGCTCAAACATAAAAGTGCATTCTAATCATCAAGATTACAAAATCTGTAATATTGTTATAACATCAAAATTATCTTCACTTAAGTCTTGAAGGGAACTGTTACACTTGTTGACAAGTGTCATAGGTTAGTAGTATTCATACATTCTTTCATACAAAATGTGGGAAAACAATTTTAATAAAATAAAAAAATAAAAAATGGTGAAGTCAAAACCAGTAGTAAAGAAAACAATCTTTAATTAATTTTTAAAAGCATGGTGAAATGTGGATTTGATGGAAACAATGTGATAGAAAGATTTCATTTTAAACCAAACGGGCTAGTAAGGTAATATTGGAAAAGAAGAAACCATAGTAGTTCACTCTTCTTGTTTGCCCTTATTGTGAAAATGTATTTACGAATTATGACACATTTAAATGATTCCCCTTTCAAGAAACTGCTTATTTCTTATTTTTTAATAATGTGTGGTTTTTATGCATCCAAATTTCATGTGCTGATTCTCTTCAGATTCCCATGTTACAGAATGCACAGATGTTGTATTGCTATTGTGTTTCTAAGTACACAAATTTGCACAGCTGCAGTACGGCTAGTTTATTGAATGAAGAAATAAAAAGAGAAGCTTTGGTTGTGTAGATACTTTTGCCCTATAGATTTACAGTATTATAAAGTGGTAGAGATTTTAAGCATTTTAAGCTATTTTAAGCATTTATCTCATTCATGTTGTACTCTTTTGCAAACTCTGAGTAACAGTTCACAAGACCCATGCTAAAATAGATTAGAACTAGGGACCAAACATAGTCCTTCAAGAAGTTTCAACTATTGGGTTAAGTTTATAAACTAATCACGCTTAGGAAAATGCTAAATATATGAGAAAGTTATCAAATAATTATCAAACTTATAATCTGATTTCTACCATATTCAAACACAAAATTAGACTTTACCATTTTCTCCTGTCTATATAGAACTGGAAGGAATATAGCACACTAGAGCCTGCTAAGACTTAATTGTGAGTTGTAGCACTCAAATCCAAGTTTAGTGTGGGTCCCACTCTGTTTGTAGTCTCTCATACTGTTCTCAGTTATTACTCACCTGCTCATTCACCACTCCTACAATATAATAATTAATTAATACTTGTATTTTTCTTTTGCCTATGTCATCATCTCCCTAAGGCAGGCTAGAGTGTTAATCTCCAAAGATATTGTCATTCCAAAACAATTTGGCTTCTCCTGTGTTAAATCTTGTTCATCAGTTAATAATGCCCTATATGCATTCTCATGTTTATATGCCACTAGAATATAAATGACAATTTCTTTGCAGCTTTGAATACAAAAATTGTGCTGTGAGTTTTAAGCCTCCTTTTTGCCACGTGTATATGTATATTTTGAATACATTTTAATTTATTCCTAATGACATTGTCTTTATTGTCCTACTTGGGTATTTTATAGCTCCCAATCTGTTTTTTATATTCCCTCCTAAATTTCTTAATGGATTCTGTCTTTATCCTATCTATGCCTTAGTCTATATATAGCTTTCTTCATAGAATCATAGAATTTTTTCAGCTGGAAGAGACCTTTAAGATCATTGAGTCCAGCCTTTGTCCTAGTGCTATCAATCACTAAACCTTTCCCTAAGTGCAACATCCAATCATCTCTTAAACACCTCCACGGATGGTGATTCCACCACCTCCCTGGGCAGCCTGTTCCAACGCCTGACAACCCTTTCAGTAAAGCAATTCCTGCCAACATCCAGCCATAACCTCCCCTGGCACAACTTGAGGCCTTTTCTTCTTGGTCTATTGCTTGTTACTAGGGAGAACAAACCAACCCCCACCTCGCTACAACTTCCTTTAAGGTAGTTGTAGAAAATTCTTGTTTCAGACTGCCCTTTGCCTTTTCAATGCAAAAAAAACACCCCACAACTTTGGAAAATACTTGCAGATATGCTGTGCTAGGTGCAATCCGAATATGCCATTCTTCTTCTGGCCTTCATGCTTCCACACCCAGGCATTGCAATTCTCTCTCTGCTAATAGCAATTTAAATACTTCTGTTATGAAACTATTATCTAGATTTACATTACACTATAGTCATGTCACTTACTATAGCATCTGAACTGGATTTTTAGACACCAAATATCAACAGTTATCTATAGCCTAGAGTGAAGTATCATGAGGTCTAAATTAAGTTGCAAAAGGGCCTTAGGGCCCAATCCTAGCCCAATCCTTCCTCCATGTCTGCCCGCCTTGTGTTTCCTAAAAAATCTATATCTTCATTGCAGCACTTCAGCCATAAGTGATATTCTACCATGTTTCTAATCCCAGAGAAGCTATAGCTCTGCAGCTGTGCATTTTCTAATTCCTCCTGCATGCAGCCCAGGTCATGTGCATTTGTGTACAGAAGTCTGAGTAAGCCTCAAGCTCTGTTGCTAATGTGAGATTCTGCTCTGTCTTTGTCTCCGTCAGATGTGTCTCCTCTAACTTATGCCCTCATTTCTCTTTGGGTTATGGTGATTTTGAGTATATCTATTTTAAAACCTCCTCACTAGGCTAGCAAGTCTATTTACAAAGATATTGTTGCCCAGCTTAGTCCAACATACGTTGTACTTGGTCAGTAGTCCTTAACTTCTGAAAGCATATCTTGCAGTCATAGAAGCACAAGTCTTCCCTGTGACATGAGACATATATCCAAGTGTTGATGTGCTATATAAGCCAAATTTTTTTTGAGCCTTTTTGCTTTACTGACTGGATTGAGAAAGCAACCATCTGGACTCCCACATCTTTCGATATTATCCCTAGAGCTCTGTAGTTCATCTAATAGGTTTTGGGTTACTCCTAGCAGTATTGTTGGTCTCCAAGTGGAAAGGCAGTAAAGGATAACAATAGTTCAAGGAGCATTTGGGCTCAACTAACTCTAATGTGTTCCCTCATGATTCATAGAATCATAGAATCATACAGTAGAAGCTTCTGGCAGATCTTTGTTTAAAGACACCACCCCTGTAGCACCCCTGCTGCCAAAAATCCTGGCCCAGGCAAATCCACTACACTGTGCCAGTGTTCTCTCATCCTTAGAGAAAATAAGTTTTTGCTTATGTTTTAGTGGACTTTTTTGTGTTCCATCTTGTTCTGTCGCTTGAGACAACAGAAAAAAGTGCTGCCTCATCCTCTTGACACATATGTTTTAAATATTTGTAAGTGTTAAGGAGAACTCCCCTCAGTGTCCTCTTCTCCAGGCTGAACAGCCCCAGATCCCACAGCCTTTCTTCATGAGAAAGACATTCCAGTCCTTTGATCATCTTTGTGGTCCTACACTGGATTCTCTCTAGAAGTTCCCTGTCTCTCTTGAGCTGAGGGGCATAGAACTGGACATGATACTCCAGTTGAGGCCTTACAATGGTAAAGCAGAGGTGAAGGAGAAACTTCTTCAACCAGCTGGCAACACTTTTAATGCATACCGAGATGCCATTGGCCTTCTTGGCCACTAAGGCACATCAGTGGTTCATGTTTAGCTTGCTGCCCACCAGAGCTCCCACGTTCGTGCTTATTCTCACCTGTTCTTGGGATTCTATACATTTGCTGAAGTTGGAGCTCTGTACATAGACCAGAAACCTCTTCCTGGTTGATAGTAGTCACAGGCTTCCAGACTTTTTCATACAAATAACTACCCTCCACTGATTGTGTGTCCAGAGTCTCCAGATTTTCTTCTTTCCCTATATAGCTCTGACTTGTCTCTTAGTGTTCCAGGAAGAGCCTGCCAGTCTCTCAGTTTTCTCTGGCACTACTTTACCTGCTTGCTTCTCCCTGCAACTCCTTCCCTAATGATTTAGCAACAATCACAACCCTGCAGGTGAGATCCCTACTGCTAAATCCCTAGGGAGTGCTCTTTCTGCAGACCCCTTACCAAAGCAGCAGTTATTCTGCTGTCTGCTGCCCTCTGCTCTGTTGATGGTGTCAGCATCTGGGACTCATAGGAATGCTCCAAGCCCTGTCACATTTCAGGTCTGTGAGACTGTAACACCCAAAACCATAAATGTGAGAAGAAAACAACAAATTTAGATGATGTTGAGTGATTGTGGTGAGTGCCAGACCCTTTGAGCTTTCAGCTCTTCTTACAGATTAAGATTATGTTTTTGCATCTCTAATTACTGCAGAGAGGCACACCTGTTTTGTGAAAGCTAGGGTACAATATTAATTAACAGAAGTCTGGACTGATAGACACTCTGAACAGCTTAAATATATCCCAAACATAGTTTCAAACAAGACTGTAGTTAACAGCCAAAAGGTGACACTAATAATAGAGTACATCTTGTATAAGAAATGTAGGAAGGGTGCCCTTCAGGCATGTGAACTCAGGAGTTGGGCTGCTCTGTTTTGTTCTACCTAAGACCTCTGAATTTTTTTCATGGTTGCTTAGTAGGTATAACTGCACATTATTTCAGAAAGGAAGAAGAGCTAGAAGATTCTGAGAACTAGAAGTGAAAGAAAGACAGTTTAATCTCCAGTCATAGATGGAAGTTACATTTCATTATAAATCTGGAACTTTTTACACCATGGTTCTAAAGCACACATAGGCTTTTTAATAGGTAAGTGAAGAATATTTCCATACCTGTCTCTTCAAAGCACTTTCTCTCTTCTGATCAGAACAAGTTGGTGGTGGCTATAGTTTTGGTGGTGATGGGAAAAGGATTAAGGAGGTTCTGAGTTGAAACTGGACCAGCTGAGCTCCATATACAAGTTAAATTTCTTCAAAATTTATCTCAAGTTAATAGAAGTCATATGAGCATAAATAGAAAGATGGATACATGGTTGGGTAGTACTGGTACACTCTTGCTGTTGAAGTCAAATGATGAGTACACTTGTTTTTCTATGTGGCCTTGCATGGATGCTGAAGGTAAGGACTGAGTGCTGTATGTCCTACTGCTCTTATCTTTTTGATTAAAAGAGAGATTGCAAATAGTGGATCACTTGCTGCATTGCAAGAAAACTGCCCCACTCTGAAAACTGAATGGAAAGTATTGAGAACCAAGTTTTGTAAGTAGTGTTATTATTCTGAGTAGTAGTATCCCTATTGTGTCCATGATAGAGTGTAGAACCATTTGGAACTCAGAAAAAAAAAATAGAAGCAAAGGTATATGATGGTGTCTAAGAGCGTTTTTTTCTGGTCTAAAATATTTATCTAAACAAAACCAACTAAAGCAGGAAGATATTTTGTGGAAATTATTGGTTGAAGTTGGTGAAAAATAATTCAAAGGAAAAAAAGTAGATTTTTTACTTGGTCGTGTGTTTTGACCAGCTATTAATCTAAACATAGTAAGAGACCTAAAATAACCTGTTTCAATTACTCAATAAAACATTAAGTAAGACATTTTTTTATGTGTGAAAACATATTGATTCTTGTTATAGGTATACTTTTTAAAAAAATATACTTTAAAAAAGCAAACTCTTTTTAAAGTCATCTGTCTGGGTATACACATTGAAATAGAGGTTCCAGTTTAGTTGTACAGATTTGGAAGTTCAGGACTTTAACTAATTACTTAGCTGTTAGCTATTGTATCTAATTATCAGCTCTGCCATTTTTTTTTAAGTTTGTGAAATTTCAATATTATCTTTCATAGACACCTCAATATGAAATGATGTATTTTTTTCCAGTCTCCTCACTCATTTTCATTCCCATTCTCTCTGATTTCATATTTCCAGTGAATAGAATATACTCCAGATTGTTACTCAAAATCAATAGTTCTTTGGATAAGTGTATGAGAAGAGCACATATCCAGAGACCAGGTTTGACAGGATGACAAAATTTGTTCCCAAAGCTAAATCATAGAATCATGGAATTACAGAATGACTTGTCTTGGAAAAGACCTGGGCAGCTCATCTGGTTCAACTGCCTTGGGCAGAGTCATCTTTTGCTAAATCAAGTAGCTTAAACCCTCAGTGAACCTGACCTTGAACTTTTCCAGTGATGAGGCACCACAACTTCTCTGGGCAATCTATTCCAGTGCCCCACCACTTGTATTGTAAAAAACATTTTCCATATATCCAGTCTAAATCTACTCATTTTTAGTTTTAAACTGTTGCTCCTTCTCCTGCCTCTATATGCTCTAGTAAGAAGTCTTTCTCTTTTTCTTATAAGTCTCATTTATACTTTTAAAGGTTGCAACAATGTCTCCCTGGAGTATTCTCCAGGCTGAACAACTTAAGTATTCTCTGACATGGTCACGTGAGTTAGGGGCTCTTTCAAAGTCTCTCCAACATTGCAAATGTTTTTCTCCATCATTGTTATCTTATTTCTGTTCCGTGTCGGCCTTACCATTTAGGAATAAAATAACTGAAAAAATTCTTTCAGAAGTGTACTTTTCTACTCTTCATTATGCTGTCAGTGTAAATCATCTTGTAACAGGAGAATGAGGCTATGGTATAAACAAAGAAGTTTTGCAGCTTCGGTAAGTGTATATGATTCTCGGGAATTTTAAGTATCTGTTTGACTTTTGTTTACTCAAGTTTTGTGGCAAGTACAAACAAGTAGAAAAGGTAAAATTCTTATTTATTAGAAGGTTCAAGTCTGCTAGGTCAACATATTCTTGCAGATATTTTGAAGATTGTTTCTTCCCTACTCTTTTATATGATTATTCTTACACTCCTTGATATTATCGAAAAGCAGCAAACTTTAACATGCAGGACCATTCAGTATGTCAACAAGTATCTTCTCAACAGCAAATCTTCATACAGAGAGGTTTATTTTGTACCACTTACTAACACTTTCTTTTTTCAATAGAGATAACAGTTACATAAGGAATGAATCTGGCTAGTTGTTCACTGGTGATGTTTCGTCTTTAATGCCTCCTAGTGGTTCTAATTGTCCATGTAACTAGTTGGATATTGGCACTCATACTTGATAAGCAGATCTGTTCACATCTGAATTTCCATGATTCTAGTACATTTTTGCATGATTCATCTAATGCTATGTATCTAAAATGCAAAATTTTTACTTTTTCAAACAAAAAAAATGTCAGAAGCTTCCCCTGTAGC
>WBNH01006560.1:35022-72523 GCA_013401255.1 Urocolius indicus | reverse complement strand
GCCGTGCCATGCAGTGCTGTGCCGTGGCGGCCCGGCACGGAGGCTCTGGCCCGACCGCTTTGCTTTCCCCCTCAGTCTTTCGACCATCCACTACAACCCGTGCGTTTCTTCCATGCTGATGGCTCTTTCTGCCCATCTCTTTTCACCGCCCCGCCTGCCCGGCGCTCAGCCTCGGCGCCCGCAGCGGGAGCGGCAGAGCCCGGGCGCCGTAACGCGCTCGCCCGCCGTCGTGAAAGCCTCGCGCGTCCTTAGCGACGCCGTCGCACTCGCGTGGTGACGGCCGAGCATGGCGGCGGCGGCGGCGGCGGCGGCCGGGGCGGCAGAGGTAGCGCAGGCCTTGAGCCGGCCCCTCAACTGCCTGCAGGAGCCCGACTGCGGCCGGGCGGCGCGGCTGCGGGCGCTGGAGGCCATCCGCGCCGAGGTGCAGGAGCGGCCGCTCTCGGGAGCCGTGGTGCAGGAGGTGTTCGGGGCGCAGCTGGTGCGGCCGCTGGCGCGCTGCCTGGCGGGGGACGCGGCGGAGCGGTGCCGGGAGCTCGCCCTCCAGCTCCTGTGCCACGGGCTCCGCCACGGCGACCGGCCCGCTGACGCGCTGCCCGTCCTCCTGCCGGCCCTGGTCCAGCGCCTCTGCCCTCCGCAGGGCTTCGAGCCCGGCGAGGAGTTGCGCCTGGGCCTCGTCCAGCTCCTGAGCCTCCTGCTGCAGCGCTGCGGGGCTGCCGTGTCCCCTTACCTCGGCGATGTTGTCCGCATCCTCCAGGCCACTCTCCTAGACCACTATGCCGAGGTCAGGCGAGAGAGTTGCAGGTGTGCCGTGGCCTGCGCCCAGGCCATGCCAGGTGGGGCCCGGGGCTGGGCCAGGGCGGGAGCGGCGGCTGATGTGAGCCTGCAGGCTCCCGGGAGGAGCCGCGGGGCACGTGAGCCTGCAGGCTCCCGGGGGGACGGGGCCTGAGGTAGGGACCAGCAGGAAGTTACAGGGATGCAGCCATGAGAGATGAGAAGTTACACACACACACACACACCTGCAGAGGTGCACTTCGAAGGGCCTTCTTGGAGGAAAAGCATGCCAGTGATGGATGCTCGGGTGGGGGAGTGCATGTGGGTTAGTGTTTGGCAGCAACATAGTACAAAATTGAATCTGCGTGCCACATAAACACAGCAATATTAATCAAACTGCTGTTTGCAGCATTACAGTGACGTTGTTCAAGATCTGCCACTCACACAGAGGAAGTCACATTTGAAGTTTCTGTCTCTCTGCCCTAGCAGAGCTCTTCCATATGCAATCAGAATCCCTGATAAAACCTCTGTCTCTCTGCCCTAACAGAGCACTTCCATATGCAGTCAGAATCGCTGATAAAACCCTTAATGCAAACAATTTCACACCAACACTACAGAGTTCGTGTTGATGTAATTCAAGCTACCGGAGCAGTGATACAGTTTGGAAATGCAAAGTCTCTGGATGATGTTCTGTCTCATCTGGCACAAAGGTTATTTGATGAGATTCCCAAGGTGTGCTTTTCTTCTTTCTTTTTTTATTTTCCTGGATTTATTTTAATTCTCTTTCAGAGTTGGGGTTTTTTTGTGTTTCTTTCCCCCCTCCCCCCTTTTCATCTTTCATTCATTCAGTTGGGATATGTAAATATGCCACTTGTCAATTGCAAGCTGTCCAAAACCAGGGTTGATGACCTATTCAGCTGCTGTCTAATTCTACAAGCTGTTGATTTTTCTGTCAAATCTCTTTGAAACTTGATACTGTGGCCTTTTCAGATGCTTAACAAGCACTTATGGTATTGGTCCCTTTATATAAGATGCAATTGGGGCAGTAATTTTAAAATATGCAACTTAATTGTAACTAAAATGTATTGAGTGGGTGTATCCACATTATTTAACTTAGGCTTCCCCTGTAGTGGACAGAGAAAATTGTCTTCTGGAGGTGTGCTTGGGAAGCTTCAAATTCCAGAGAAACGTACATTACTTATGTTCTCAGAGATACGATTAACCACGAGGATTCATAGTTTTTGGAGTTAGGTCTGTATCTTCCTGTCAGAGATGTGCTTTTGTGCAGCAAATTGATGACTAAAAAAGACTAAGCCAGAGGTAGAACACAAGAGGGAGCATGATACCTTGCATGTTAATTATGCTTGCTACAACTGAGAAAATCCTGGGTCCTGTAGTTTTTTTTCTGAGACCGTTTATGCAATTTATCAAACCTTAAATACCAAAAGCAAATATGATTTTATTTTTTGTCTGATATTTTCCTGACATATTTGAAATAGTCCTTTTGTGTCCATGTAGGTTCGGCACGCTGTAACAACTGTCGTTGGAGAATGGTTGTTGCACCTGCGAGATAGATACTCATATTTTCACAAGTTGATCCCTTTGTTACTTGGCAGCTTTACTGATGAAATTCCTGAAAATACGTAAGCAGAACACTTTCTTCTTCTATTTTTTTCCCCTAAGTTGTTGCAGTACATTTAAGTGTTTTTATGTTCACCAATATATTGCTTAGGGAGGAAAAAAAACCACAACTACTTTTGGTTGGTTGATTTTTTTCTTAAACCTTGAATGATAGCATTATCTTCAGTAAGTTTCATTACACAGCCCTTTCATGCTACATTCATGTCAGTATGAGGGAGATGAAGACAGAGAGGTAGACAAAGGCAGAATTATTCTTTGGAAGAGGAGACCACTGGCCACTGAGTTCAAAAGAAATGTAAACTCTCAAGTTAATGCACCTGGATTAAATGGCATGAATCCTTCCCATCCTTCCAGATTAATTTAAAGAGTCAGATTTTCCAAAAGTCTCATTTTAAAACCTTTTTCTTTTGGGGGCTTAATGGTATCAAACTCTTATTTTATGTCTAGGAAACTGGCTTGGACTTATTGGGAAAAGATAGGCTTACAATGGGAGAAGGAGAATGATGAGGATCTGAAGGATAAGATGGATTTTAGTGTTTCACCATCTCATTATCCCAAAGAAGGTAAGTGTTGCACTGAAAATGTTTTCTTTTTTCATCCTGAGTAATCCCTGGGAGCTGCAGTGCAGTAATGACAACAGAGCAGGATGTGTAATATTCATTACAAGATGGAGTATTAGTTAACATGTAGAGATATATATATAAAAATATATAGCATATATAGATATGAAATTATTTATGCTAACTTTAGATTTTCAAAACCATTTCTTCAAGAGCCATATTCAGTTTGGAGAAAGAGTAAATGAAAATACCTGTGCTGAACAAGAGGTAAAGCAGTGATGCAGAAGTAGCAGAAAGTTCTACCTTAGTCGGCAGCCAAATGGAGAATGGGCACAGAGATGACTGGAAGGGAAAGTGGGATCGAAGTACCTGTGAGCCAAATGTTTGAATAACGAGAACTAGGTGCAGCATTAATAATCCACAGAATTGGTGTGGAAGAAAAATTTTCAGTGAAATGATTTCAGACTTCTTTGTCAGAAACTAAGATGCTAAGTAAAATCTGCCAGCATACGAGAACAATGTGAGAACAGAAACAATTATTTCCTTTTGTTATACACAAAGCCCCGAGTTATGCAGCATGGGTAGATTACTTTTTAGTACCATATAGTTTATAGGGAGCTTTAAAACATTATGTTTGCAGTAGCTTGAAGCTTGTTTCCTGTCTCAGGTTCATAAAGTTAATGTTTAAAAATATGTATATGAGTGTTGACGGGACAGAGGCTTTAAATGGGTCATTTATTGATTTCTATACTCATATTTAACAGAACAAAAACTCTTCTGGTGTGAAGGAACAGGCTTATGCTTGACTTGTCCCTACATGACAATCAGAGCACAGAATACCCAGCAGCAAAATCCTTTCCATGACAGTGGGTTCCGGAGTCCTTTCTTCTTTGAAATTACACTTTTTTTTTTCCTTTAAAGTTGTTTTACTCTGTAATGCTTGAATGAAAGGGGAAGCACTTCATAATGGTGACTGGTTTGACAGAACTATTTGGCTTTGAAGACAAGCAAGTTAATCTGTTATCCTTTCTAATGTTTTTTTCTTTCCTCATTATTTTATATATAATACTACCTCAGGGGTTTGTGAAAGGTAAAGAATGTTTTTACTTGAAATGGTGATGACAGAAACATATTCTCTTCTTTACAGTCAGAGAAATTTTAACATACATAGACTGATGAAGTTGAGTGTCTAAGCTCCAGTCACTTCTTTTACAATGACCATGATATAGTGAAGGTCATCAAAGGCTTCATATGCTGGTGCTTGAAACAGAGGTTACTGTTTATATTGCTAATACTGTTGTCTTGTTCAATTTTTCTCTAGGTGTGTGTTGGGATTTGTGTGTGTGTGTGTCTGTGTGTGTACATTGTTTTGGTTTTGTGGTTGTGTTTTGGTTTTTTTTAAAGGGACATCTATCAATTACTTCATAACTAAATTATATGTACTTTCTGAAATAATCTTTTTAGCACAATCAATATGCTTCATGAATTTGGGCAACGTTCCAGCCCTTCATTTAATTAACTTTATGCATCTTGCTTGGTAGAATGATGCAGTTAAGGCTTGAGTGTGACATATGTAGACACACGTGTACATGTACATAAGCTATGTATGTAACTAAGGAATATATTCAATAAATGATCTGATAAGCTTGGGCTTGTATCCCAAGTTAATTGTGTTTTGATGATACAATTTCCCACTGCTCAGTTTTTTCTTCCAACCTGTATGTGTTAACAGTCATGCTTTCTGAGACAAAAAAGAAGAAGAATTAAAGGATGTTTTCTTACTTATTCTTACAGATAGGAAAATTTATCAGAGACTTTACAATACTTTAGTTTCAAGTAATAATTTGTGGTGTCCTACCAGATACTGTATATGGACGAATTGTTATTATATGTGTCCTTTCTCTCTTATTTTCCCTCTATATCTTTTTTATAAGATATGATGTATTTTAACACTTTGCTATTTCCTCTGACTTATTTGATATACTGGAATATCATTTTACAACTGTGAGTTTATAGTGTGGTCACTTAACTGTCTTTGTCCAACTGTCAAGCTAATGGACCTGACATATGAGACCACCTTGTGCTTTGATCTCACAATGACAGATACTGCAGGTCAGAGGAAGAATAGTTAGACCTCATACCTGGCGTCATCCAACCACCTGAATGGCTTTCCATTGAGCAACAGCAGTCGTTGCCTTAGGATACAGGTGCAGACAGTTTATAGCAGGGAAGTCTTTGACAGGAGTAGCTACAGGGATAAATGCCTGCATTTGAACATCTGAAATGGAGGAACTGCTGATAAAGAATGGTCCAAATTCTTTAAACAAAATTTTACCTCGGGTCGAACAGAATGCCAGTCTGCATTTGCTGTCTCAAGTTGATTTCTTTATTTGACCTTTTGCTATTCATTGTCAGTTTTCATAATCCAAAATGTTATCCTCCATTGACAAAAGCAGAAGCAATTTGTGTCCTGATGCTTGAAATTTTTTGTTTGGTTGGTTTTTTTTTTCCCATTCTATGTATTTTGTAGGTATTTCTATAAGCCTTTGGTACTCTTCAGACTATTTACTTTAGTCCATTTTCCTTTTAGCATTTGTGGTTACACAGGCCAATGTGAGAAAATAACCTGAAACCATTCATTTCCATTCTGAGCATTTACAGGGAAATTCGGTGCCAGAAATAAAATAATGCACTTGCACATTCAATGGCTTTTGACACCTTTATAGCGAGTGTTGTTTCTTTCTTAAAACAGCATGTGAATATTGTGAGTGGCAATTATAAAATGGTGGTTCTCAGAGAACAACTCTTCAGATGCTGTTTGTATAAGCATGTACTATGTAAAAGAAAGTACAATTTGGCTATAGAAGAAAACACTAAAATACCTTTTTTGCAGTTCTTTGGAATGTGCTGTCATAGCTTTATGTATAAAGTAAAGAACTGGAGGTTTAATAGTCACTTGTAATATTGATCAAGTTGCTTCTCTGAGCCTCAGTGATTTATAAGTTAGGTAAGATATAAATTTGATGATTACCAAGAGAGGACACTAGCATTTGTTGGGGAAGGTAAGTTTGTTAGTTCTGTCTGCATATTTGATTGAGGTAGGGAATATGTATTTGTAACACTTTGACATTTTGCTTAAAAGGAAAAGATAACAATAAAGCCCCACTTTCCACAAAACCTTTACAAGTGAAATTCCTTTAAAAAAATGCCCCCAACTCCTGTGTAATCCTTCATACCATTCTGAAATGTGTCAGTTAATGTAAAAATTGGACAGAGATTGAAGAGGCAAATCAGTAAGACACTTTTCCTGAAAAGGCCTTGGAAAAGAGATCATATCATAGCTGTGATTTTTAAAATACTGTCAATTTGGTTGGACTAGTTTATTACACAGCACTTGTACAAATCACAGTACCTTTTCTACTGTTAATTCTTTAACCTTTTCCTTTAGAGGGCATGACTGACACAGTCTGGTTTACTACAGTTCATATCCCTGGTACTATTTGTAACTTTTATGTTTGTTTCTCCCTCTGAATTATCTTTAAGTCAGTGATACCATGACATTTGCATGCACAAGTCTTTCTTCTATTTTCTTTCTGTGTGTTTCAGTTTATTGTTTTGTTGGTTTTTTTTTAGTGAGATTCATGTTGCTATTAAAATTAAAAGAAAATTATTAAGCTTTGTTTTCCAAAGTGGATAATATCCCATATTCATTTAAGTTCTCTTTCCCTTACGTAAACATTTTAAAACGTATAATGTAAATCACCATCAAGTAGTACCTGCATACATTTTCAGAGATGTGTCAAGTTTAAATTCTGAACCATATATTAAAGAAATGCAACTTATGCAGGCAAATTCCTCAGGAGCATTTGATATATTTTGATGTCTACTGAAGCAGACACCCATAGCTTTAAACTTTTCTAAGGGTTCATGTGCATTGGCTTTTCCTTTGATATTTCTTTCTCTTCTGTTTGTTTTCTTCTAGTGATTCGACCAGGACTAGGTTGTCGGGAACTTGTGTCAAGAAACCTCTCCAAAATTCTTCCGGGTCTCTGTCACGATATGACAGACTGGGTTGAAAACACAAGGATAAAAGCATCCCAGCTTCTGTACACATTATTGCTACATGCAGAGGATCACATAACGCAACACATGGAGCTCCTGCTTAGAACGTTATACCAAGCATGCTTGGATGAAGAAAGCAAAGTGGTTAAAAATGTAAGTTTAATGTGTTAAAGTATCTATTGTCCACTGAATAAAGGCCCTATCCTTTATAGCCCTAAGTCCATCTTCCAAGGGATGACCTTACTTTAGGTCAGTGGAAATTGCCTATGGTTGAAGGGTCAGGCTCAGGTCTTTATGAATGTTAAAAACATGTGAACATTGCATATACTTACTATGTTAAAATAAATGTATTCATCTGTTACTGGTATGGAGACTGATGGTAAAGTTGATTAACTACTGTTTAGTTTATATGCCAGCCCCATGAAGCATTGATAGTGGTCTCTCAAAATCATAAGCAGTGAATTAAATTATAAAAGCCTTGGGACATAAAATTCGATTTTAAAAAATGTGCAAGTCATGCCCTTTCAAGTTAATTTCACTTATGTCCCCCTGCTGCACAATCCAACCATAATTCCAACCAAATACTGAGATGATTCTGTGATGAGTTTGTTCCATGTGATACCCGTATTCAGTGTTTAAATACTCAACTTAGTGCTTGTAAAATGCCTTTTTTCCCATGTCTTGTGAGGAATGATTAGTATGTTTTTTTTTCTAACACTTGATGCTCTTAACACTTTGATCAACAATAAATCAATAAAACAGATGTAGTTGAAGACATTAAATAAATTTAGCAGAGGATAAACAGGTGATAAAAATGGTTTGACCATTTTAAGATAAAATCTTCTGTTCGTATTTCTACAAAAAGAAGATAACATATATATAATTAAAAAATCCACGTAACTTACTCCAAAACTACAAGTTTCATTGCTTTGTGAAATTGAAAGAATGTGTTCTGCTTACTGGGCACGAGTAATCCAACCAGTGTCAGAAAAGTTCTTTTTCTAAATCAGGCTTTTCTTCCTGTCAGTTCTTGCTGTCAGTTGTTCTATATCAACTGTGAAATCAGTTTCTGAAGTTATCTTTCTCTTAGTTTTTTTTCCACTGCAATTTCTTACTTTCTTTAGTCTTTAGTAGTACTAATAGTTGATTCTTTCCCTGAATTTACCCTGAATTGTTTCTCTCCTTCCCCCAATTCTTACTCTGTTATTCTCTTCTAGCTATTCCACCCCTTCCACCTCCCCTTTCAGAATCAGCACCTGACTTAACTGTAGTGCCTTACAGTGAGACTGAGTTTGTAAACTAAGTCAGTCACACACCTATCAGTAGTAGAGAGCAGGAGACCTGGAATACTGTCAGAAGTCACCTTTCTGTCTCAAAAAGGGGTACACAGGCCTTTGGAAACCAGTGTTCCAGGACTGAAGTAAGAGATATGCCACTGTGGGTATGCAGCTTTTCAAGTTCCTTAGTGCTTGTATAAAATATATAAGAAAACTTAAATAGTTAGAAGAATAAACTCACGTAGCCCTGACCATGTTGTCCTGGTCAAACTTCCTATCTAGTGTTTGTTGCTATAAATACAAATTCAAAAGTTCAAGCAGCATATCATTTTCCCTTGTCTTTTTTTGACTATACTTGTCTCTTTCTTAGAATTCTGCCGCTAATCTTTTCACAGGTGCTTCCCAGAGATTTATTCCCAGTAAGGAGATAGTTTCTGTATTTAATTTTGCTCTTCCTTGTGCCAAAATTTAAGATTCAGCAACTTTTGTTTGTGAATGTCTTTTATCTCCTTAGTGATGCTGCTTCCCAGGGATCTGTGATTATCTCCTCTGTCATTTGTCACTGTAGAACCCATTTCAGAGCAGCCACCAACTTGGAAAATGGGCATGTCTTTCTTCAGTCAACAACAAATGAGATGTGTAAAAGACCAGATGGTCTCTTTTCCTTTTTTCTTTCTTTTTTTCTTTTTTTCTCCTGTTACAGTGAATAGATAAATTGATCCCTAAAAATGTATCTATTAATAATTTTGAACTGTTTCATTTTTATTGTTCTTCTCTAGTTTTCAGAGCACTAGGAGTCTTTTTCTTTGTCTATGGCAAGTACAAAGGAGGACAAAGTTCACATCTAGCTAAAGTGTGTTGTAACTGTTTTGAACCTTCACCCTCATGAAAAATAACAGCTATTAATAGTGCAGATTTAAACTATAGAATACATGCTACATACATGTATGTATAGAATACATGACTACATGCTTCCATTGAGACTAAAATAACTGAGATGATTCAAGTATAAATTAGGTGCAATTAAAAATCTGTGGTTTAATCACTAGCCTAAAAATGATATACAAAGGGAAATAAGCTTTCCTATTTGGGGAGCCAACTATTAAATAAATGAATTGGAAAGAAATGTTTCACAAGTAATGGTGCAGTAGTTGGCTGTATTTTTATTCATGCACCTGAGTGTAAGTATTGGGCATTAGCCAGGCAGTAAGCTCTGGTGTGATGGTATAGTGATATGTCTATAAGGCAGAGATGGAATCAGAGAGCATGAGTATTATGGGGAGTACATAGTAATTCAAGCCTTTTCAGTTAAAGCAATATGAGATTGAAAGCAGTGGGCATTTCTCCCATGGCAATGCTTCTGCACTAAACCAGATCTGTAATGTCAATGTCAAAATATAGTACAGTAACAAAAAAAATCCTCTTTTGAGATTTTATTGTTGTTGCTTTTAATAAATGTGTGGTGAGTGCATTAGTAGCCTGCCTCAGAACAGCATTTGCAGGACAAAATGCTAAACCACTAAATCTGCAACATCTGGTTATTCTGAACTAGAGACTTTATTACACTGAAAGTTGTACATTTAATTTCTGTACGTTACTTTCTCATGGAAGTTTATCTGATGCTGTGAAGAGTGCTCACATGCCTTATTATGTGCTTACTGAACACATGTCAAGAAAATTTATTCATGCGTATAATGCTTACTGAGTGAGTGGAAAAGGCCTACGAGGCATTTAAAATAACAGCTGGAATCATAAAAAGGCCATGGTATGTTGAATGGTCTTTGTGCTTTCAGGAAAATCCTCAAATTATTCCTCTTCTTTTTCCAGTGTTTGAAAGCAGCAGAATTGATTGGAACGTTTGTCAGCCCTAAGGTGTCATTGAGATTAATCACATCAGCCTTTGAGAAGACACCTAAGCCGTCTTGCATAATGGTTCTAACTGCAGTGATTCGAGGGAGCCCAAAGGAAATCTTACAGCCTCATTTGACCGACCTTGGTAACTTGCTGTTAGAAGCTGGAGTTTGTCAGCGATCTGAAGAGGTAAGGCTAACTAGAAAATCCACAACAGACTAAAGTTGTACACCAGTGATTCTCCCAACTTATTTTTTCCCTTATTCTCTCTAAATATTATTGTTCCTATCCCTCCTTTGCACACCTAACCTGTTTTGGGGTATAGTTGTGTCTGAGTTGTGTCACAAGCTTCCCTGTCCTCCCTGGGTCATGCCATAGCCTCATGATCAAATCTACTGCTCCCAGAAACTTGCTAGCAGTACATCATCTCAGTGGATGTGTGTTCAAGTTTGAGAACTGCTGTAAAAGACCTTAGGTAGTGGGAGGAAAATTATAGACGTATGACAGGAAGAGAAGAAGCTGTTTAGTACATATGCATTAATAGAGGACTATCTTGGCTGATCTAGAGGCAGAATTTAACCCATGTTTTGAAATGCCTTGTGTTCACAATCCAAACAGGATCATCTATTTCATTCCTTATCAATTAAATGAACTGAAAACTTTTCAGTCAATTGTCATTGACATGTCAGGTTTCCGTCTAAATATCTTTGTAGTTTTGTATTATTATTTTTCTCCATTTTAAAGAGAACATGAGTCCTCTTTGTATGCATTTAGGAGCATGGTTTGTAAACTGTTGGACCTAGTTTCTTTTCTTTAATTAAAAATTTGCTTCCAAGTGTACCCTTAACTAATGACTGAGCCTGAAGATCATTTTCGTTTTGGCATTTGAAAACTATTCATCAGTTGCTATATAAGGAGATGAGAGACTCTGCTCAGTGTTGAATGGAGAATTTTTTTTCCATTCCAGGGGTTTTTTTCCCCTTCAATTGCTCAGATGTGGAAATTGATCTGATAGAGATGCACAAAAAGAATCCCTGCAATTTCCCCCACAAATGAAATTCCATCTTTCATCCCACCAGTGGTTTGTTAGGCCTCTGCTCTTAAGATGACCAAAAAAGGGCCACGTGCCATGTCTTCAGAAAACTCCCAACTTCATGTCAGATGAAGACTTCCCTTTAAAATGGTTATTCACGTGTGTAGACTGAATCTAATGTAATTGTCTTTTTGAACCGATCTAAGATACATGTTTGAAGTTCTTCCTTCATTAGGTTCCTTCCCTAATAGAATATGTACCAGTGATGCAGGAATTAACCTTAATCTCCATGAATCCTGTGATGATTAGAAACTCATATAACTGGAAGTACTATAACCTGATTCTTCAAATAACAATTCCCCGAAGTGTATCTGCAAAATTACTGTGAAGTCTTAAGCTTACCACTCCCATTTGGCATTAGATACAGTAGACACATTTATCTGCAGCTGAAGCATTTGATAGAATTGTTCAAGCCTTTGGTCATGGAAAAGAGTCTTCATCTACATTAACAGAGTGCTGCATAGACACTGTTTAGCTAAAGATCGACCATGTCGATGAGATTAATAATATCTATAGCTAACCTGTTTGTAGACATGATTTTAAGTCATTTTATAACAATGGCCTTTTCCGTTCATTGAATCTAATCTGGAAGCTTCATGGAATAGCTGATGCACTTTATCACAGAAGATATTGAAAACTAACTGGCAACAATATTGGCTTCACCTGGTATCAGTTGAATCAAGATAACTTACATTATATTGCATCAAATGGGAAAACGGTCTGAGATAAAAGCAGACACTCAGGTTTTCTAGGATTATGTGTTTAACTGTTATTGTTTCATTCAAAATAGTCAAACATGGAATAATATTTGAAAGAGTTAAAACAAATACATTTTTAATTAACAAATTGCAATTCAGAATGAGAAAATACCATTGATAAGCATTCCAAAATGCTTTGATGTTTTTATTCACAGTGGAGCAATTGTGTGCTTAAGAGCAGGGTCATTTATTTTGCTAACAGGACAATGTAAATAGAAACAAATGGTGTGTGAGGAAGATTATGTTGTAGGCAATCAAAAGAACTAACATGAAATTTTCAATATGTTAACAATTTAGGGGATTATACAATGGTCAGATTTTATTATTCTTATTTCCTATATCTCTTCCTTAAAGAGAATGTTATGTTTTAAACAAGACACAATAAACTTATGCTTTTATTTAAAAATAGGTCTTTTATATGGAGCAGTTGCTTTGTTGTGTACAAGCGTTGATTGAAGTATGCCAGGACGACTGCAAAGAAATTAACTTGCAGCTAATGAAAGTTTTGGTGACAATAATGGCAGTGCCATCTTCTGAGCACCTTAAAGAAAAGGTAAACTGCAAGCGGGTTTAACAGTTTTTTGTGTTTCTTTTACTTTTGATAAGACACTGTTTAAACAGAGCTATAATTACTTGTCTTGCTGTTAGGCTTAAACCACAGAAACCCTTAAATAAGGGTCATCCACAAAGACTGGTAGAGTCTGAATTGATTTGGTATTGCATGACCTTGATTGTAACCTCTTGTCTGTCTCATCTTTTTCCATAAATGAAATTACTTTGGGTTTAGTCTGTTTAAAATGAATAAAAACAACTTCTGAGAAGAATAAATCATTAAAATGTTATTCGTAAGAGCTAAGAACTTGTACAATACTACTAGTTATGGTTGAGTATTGCTTGTATTTATCTCTACGTGTGTGTATAGCAATGTTTCAAAAATTATAGGGAAATCTAATAGTTAAATGTTTAGATATACATATAACTAAATATTCATCAGGTTCAATCTGTTAGAATGAAAGAAGCCTGAGAGAATCCTTGTATTCTGTGTTTAGTCATAAAACTGTTCTGCAGTGCCCTAGGGCACTGTTCTGGTGGTTAGCTCATATTTAGAAGTCATTGTGAAGGCTGAAAGACAAATGGTGTATTTTGTCAGTCAGAATATCAGTATTTCTGCTTTGCTAGATCACAGCTTATAGTTTTTAGGTGCTACATTTATTTCCAGACAATATTTTCACGATCTCAGTTGAATATTGAATTCTGCAAATCCACAGAGCTGTAATTAGGTTTAGCAGCAACAGAGACTAGGGTCTTGTCATTTATTTCTTTTATGGAACTGGAAGACAGGATAGTACTAGGGTTAGAGTGAGACTTAAAGTTGAGACTAAAGTCTAGGGCATCAGTGGCACCAGAAGAGTTGAATGTTCTGTTGCATCTTGCAAACACTGTAAGACTCAAATGTGTACTGATGTTTCCAAGGCAAATACTAGCTCCCACACAAGTGTGGTCTGCAGAAATCTGAGTTTGTCTGACATAACAGGAAAGGCTATTATCTGAGTAAGAACCTTATGAGTTAGCCTTGTTGCTTTAGCTTGTAAGGCTTCTTCACTGCCTATGGGCTGTACCAGTGCGGAGTAATGCCTCATGAGTAGCCCAAGATTGTGCATCTTTCACTGTACATACTGTGTATGATTTACACCAGAATTAAATTTGAAGTTGGTTTTACAGTTTGGGACAGCAGAGCCTGGAGAATTATTTTTCTTCATAACTTTGGTTGAAGCCCCATAGAGTTAGAATGTATGCTAGTTCTGAGAAGGGCTCTAGAACTTAATTTTATCTTCCCACCTTCTGCCCAAAACCACTCAGTATTGGTCTGTAGGCTATAGTAACAGCTAGATTTTTTATTTTCTTTTAAAGTGTGTTTAGGGTAAGTTTCAGAATAGAAATATGTTACCAGAGCGTGAAAAGCTCATAGTTGGATGAGAGCTGCTGTTGACCTTGCCGAACACTTTACTTGGGTACTTTACTTGGGTTGGTGTTAATCACTGTGCCATGGTTTTAGGTAAAGTTTTTGGGATGGATGTTCAAGAGTTTATGCTTGTTGCTGGATTGTGGAAAGCCTTGGGCATGCTGTTGGTGCTGACTGGGTTATTGTTAATGTTAGACTATACTTAGGAGCACACAAGTGGCCAGGAAAGAAAACCCTCAAATTTATTTTTGACTGTTAAAGAACAATTCACCTCAAGAGCACTACAAGCCTTAAAAAAGTGATAGTTTCATATTGTTTTTTATCTTTTGACAAACATCAGACTGATTTTACAGTAGTTGACCTTTTTACCTTTCCACCAGAACCAAAGGTTTAAATGTTGCAGGAATGCTTTAAAATCAAGGACATCTGTAGATGCCCTGATAATAGATGAGCTTTTTTTGGCTAAACATTATCTCACCCCCTTATTTCTCTCTTCCCCAAGCAAAATATCAAATAAATCAGCAAGACATCCTCATCTAGTACAATCATGACCTATCCAAATTGTCTTTTTGTTTTTTTCAAACGTGCGCCTTAGATGCGACGGCTCTTCTACTTCCTTTTCTCTTGCTCCCAGGCATGGTATTCCAAAGGCCTGTGTAGCATCAGTATTTATGGCCCCAGAGCTGACAGGCTGCCTCTAAGACGGAATACGCTTAAAAGCTGTTATGAAAGACTTGAAATAGAACAAAAAGGTACAGCATGGAGATCTGTCTCATGGAGAGTCAGTGTGAGGGTGGGGATTAGAGGGATGTGTGTTTTGTTGTGTTTTGAAAGGAACACAAACCAAACAATCGGTCTAACTAAGCCTCAGACAGATGAATCTGGTGTGTTTTGTGATATCTTGTCTGTTTAGCCCTACAGTGGTCTATAAAGTCAGCAATGTCCATTTAGAAACGTACAGTTTCATACTCCTACAAAGAAAGCAGTGTCATGGAGATAAATCCTGAACTTCATATACGGAAAAGTTAATCATCCGAGATTATTAAAGATTTAAGATATTTCTGCAATTACAGATTCTTTCTCATTGGCCTTTCTTTCAGCTAAACAGATAGGAAATTTGGCAATGAGATTTCATAGTTGCAATATTTCATATTTGTCACAAAGACAAATATGGCTTGAATTTAGCCTCCTCCCCGCCCCCAGTTTCTAAAACTTCAAAGTGAGCTGTACAACTTGCAGAAGGCAAGAGGGCCCTGTTAAAATAGCTTGAGACCATATAGAACAAATGTACTACAGTTAGCTTTACAGGTACAAATTTATTGTTCAGAAGTCTGTGTTCAGGATGAAAACATTTTGAGTATAAACATAAATTATTCAAAAAATTGCATTATAGGATTTCAATTCAGGCTTTGCCATAGGTGGACAGAAGATCACAGAGGTAGCAGAGACCACAGCTGATGTGACCCGATTGTTCAACACTCATAGTCTTGCTTGATTTTTGCCCCTTTGCTTTAGTGTTCATGAGTGTTTATGGTTGCTTAAGGCTAAGGAAAAAGATCAAGACCACCAACTGAGCACTTTGTGACTTGAGAAGGAGTATGGTTTACAGCCCCAAATAGACCAAAGCCTTATCAGTTGTTGTTAAGAGTTAAGCATGTATTGAGCTTCTCAGTGGTTTGACTGGTGACCTAAAGATAAGGTTTTGTTCATTATCAGTGGCCTGTGCTATCTTGGCTTTTCTTCTGGCACATGTTGCTTGTTAGAATGAAAATATAATGTATCATTAAACTTGTCAAGTTTCAAGTCTAGGAAACAAAGTCACTCTTGCTGTTCAATTTTTCTTCAACTGTGAGATACTTCTTAGTGAGAAGGCATGCATCAGTCTATTGGCATTTTTTAATTGCAACTATTTAAAGAGTTTATTTTTAACCAGCTGTGAACAATTTATTATTTTGTATTGTTCAATGGGAAAAAAAAATGTCTTGCAGATTGTGGTAACATCAACAAAGGGGGAACAGTTTCTGTCTTCACACTTTCTGTCATGTAAAATGTTCCAATTAATTTATAGGTAAATTAACATTTTATGACTAAGTTGGTGCATTGTTTTGGCTGACTGGCAGGATGCTTCCAGAAAGGAGAACTCTATTGTGCTTGAGGCAAGAAAGGCTGCTTTGGGAGTAACCTTTGTCCTTGGTAAATCCTGACTTTTTTTTTTTTTCCCCTAGAAATCTCATTTATTTTCTCCACATCTGGTGCTTCCATAATAAGATCTTTGTCTAGCAAGTGATTAATCTGTAAAACTCTAAAGGTCTTAGACGTGTTCCAGCTAACTTGTGTGGTTGAGTTCAGTTTAAAAATATGACTAAAATTTGCAGTTCTGCTGAACCATTTTGAGACAAATTATGTCACTCACAGCACTGCACTACATCTTTTCCTCCAAGAACTGATCATGCTGACAACACATGTTATTTCTCAGTAAGGTTGCTAATGGTGTCTTACTCTCCATTCTTGATTCACTGTCCACTGAAATCACTAAGACTATAGATTCTGCTTTCAGCATGCTTTTAATCTCTTAGATTTAAAAAAAAAAACACTTCTCTAAGTTTTGTACCTCTGGTATGAGTGTTCAGGAAATGTAAAAGCAAGTCTTCCTTTCCTTTGAAATACAGCTGCTACAAGTGATTAAGAAAATCTATATGCTTCCTTCCAAGCATGATCTTGTCTGGAGTTCATTTAGTAGTTCTTTTTATATGTTTTATTTCCCGGTGTCGAGGAATAGTCTAAATTTAACTATGAGAAAAGTATTTCAAATGTAAAGGTGAATTTTGGTGCTTCTAATTATGATTTCAAAATGAACCTGCTCAGCTACTGTAAAAAGAGAGCATCTTGCATAAGTAAAATTGGGATGAGAAGAAAACAGAAGGAAAGGTGGAAGAGGGGAAATACCCTATCTTCTCTGAACTGCACAGCAGTAGTTTTTGGAAGCTGCCACAGCCTGCTAGATCGGATTGTGAGAAATTCCCTCTATGCTATAGTTTTCAAGCATTCTTCAATTAAGGAGAAAAATCAAAACATCTTTAAAACTTGTAAGAGCTCTTTTTATGGCATTGTTAGGTTTTGGATAGTTTTCTCATGCATTAGAGTTTTCTTTCGTTTTGCTGTTACATGACTGTATTCCTTATGAATTCATTTTGAAATCAGGACAAATGCTTCACTTCAAATAAAACTTGATGGATGTAGTACAGGCAGACACTAATCACAGAATCTTGGTTGGAAGGGACCTCAAAAGATCATCTAGTCCAACCCCCCTGCCAGAGCAGGACCTCCTAGACTAGGTCACACAGGAACTCGTCCAGGTGGGTTTTGAATGTCTCCAGAGAAGGAGACTCAATTAAGTATCGATCCAAGTAGATGTCCAAGTAGAAAGTATGGAAATCTTCTGTGTCTCTTCTATTCTTATAGTAGAATTATGAGTTTTAAAATATATTTTTTTTAAACATTATTTCAGTTAAAATGAAGTATCCTGGTTTTGTTTTAACAGGTAGAGGAAACAATGTCTTCGTTAGCTCAAGTGCAGCAACTGGAGAGTTCTCTTTCTCTCTACAAACAGCACATAATTCAGCTTATGGAATGGATTTCAGTATCATGTGATAGTTGGACATGCTATTCTCCAGAAATATTACAGTTAGATGTCATTGCAACACATTCAGGTATGACTTTGTTAGCAGTTCTGAAAAAAATAAAGTAATAATCTCCGTAGTCTGTAGATACTTTGTGTTTTGTAATAGTGTAATATTCAGAAACTTCACAGGCATATGATGGAAAGCAAAACCAAAAATGTTGGAGCAGCTCAAATTCCAAAAGACTCCTTGGCTGCAAAGAGCATACTAAAAGCAATTAAGTAAAAGTATACTTTCAGGTAAGTTAAGAAAGGAAGGACTATGAGGAGAAGAACTGATGCAATTTACATGTGCAAATATCTATCTGGTTTTACCACCTCTTCACTACTCTTATAAAAAATACTATCTTTGTGTACAAACATTTCCTCACTTATGTTCTTCAACACATTGCTGTGTACAGATCAGTGAAACACTTTGGCATACTCTTTGTATGCATTGTGTACAGATTATTGAAACACTTTGATGTACATTTCACCCGGCTTCAGATCTGCACAGTAGGAGGTTCCTCTGATGCAGCTCTCCAGGTTCCATCTGAAGGCAAGGAATGCAGTGACAGTTCTTTTCACCCAGACACCCATTTTAAGATTATTAAAATAGAAAGTACACTTTGTTTTTTCCTTTCTGTTAGTTACAAAGGGGATGTAGACAGTTACTTCAGCTACAGGTGAAGTACTATTATTGCTACTGCAGATAGTTAAATGTGGACAGGTATGTTTTAAGGGACTGTATCTTCTGCATTCAATCCTTGAATCAACAAGCCTGCATGAAGCACTCACTTGCTGGTTTGTGCAGATTCCAGCATAAGTACTTTTTTCTGGTTTTCATCTGTGGAAAGAACAAAAAGTTTTTTCAGTGCAAGATCTGAGAGGCCAACTTTTCTGTATATTTGTGCTCCCATTTCCATGACTGAGGGACTTCTAGACAGTTGTCTCTGTTTTCCTTAATGCTAAATAAATCATCCAATGTCTGGGCAAACATCTTGGCTTGCTCCCAACTCTTGTAATATGCTATTGTCTGTGTTTTCTGTCTGACACAGCAGCTCCTAGAGATTTTTTTTCTTTGTTTTTGTTCCCACACATAATGTTGGTTTTAATCAATTTAATCAGGTTTATTCATTTCAAATGTCTCAGTTTTTACTGTTTTACAGGAACATATGCTTCAGCAGAATTTAGCAATGTAGTTTATTTTGTTTATTTTTCCATCTGTTGAATTTGCTGTTATCAGTTTGTTATAATGGTGTCTTTTAAATGTCCTGGAACCCCACATGCAGCAATGTATTTTTAATAAATGCTGAGAAAAGAAAGACCCATTTATTGGCACAGAAATTTAGCAAACTGCAGTTCAACACCCAGTATTGCTTTAGTCTAGACAGTGAAGACTGGGCGGGGGGGGAGAGGATATTATTATTTTAAACTCTAAATTTCCAGATATTATTAAATGCTATTGAACTTGTTTTGTAATTTTGAATGCTTCAATCTGTCCGTTCCATGTGTGAGGAATATTCTTGTCATCAGAAATGTCACTGTCTGTCTCCTTCTGGGAGAGTTTTCTGACTAGAGTTGAATGGAAGGCGCATCGTAAGGATGCTGAGCTGAAGAAGTTGCTAGAGGAAAGTAGTTTATTGCAAACAGAGAGCAGAAGGTGCATTCTACAGAAAGAAGCTTGCAGAATAAAGCATGTATATAGTCTGTATTTATTCTTCCTCTTTAAATCCATGCGGACGTTAATCTTTATTAAGGAGAAAGGCACAAACATCCTTCTGTTTTGGGAAAATAATGTCTTCAAATTTCTTCTGCCTTTGAGATATTAGCTTAGGGAGGGTTTGTTGTTGAGTGGTGAAAACAAAATTCGTCATAAGATAATGTAAATGTTGATAAACTAGAGAATTAATTTGGAAATAATCTTTATTTCAAATAGCTTCTAATGTTCATCACATTTTAGATTCTCTTGCACAATGCAAATGAGCATTAGCTAAACATGGAGAAAGAATACTGCTGCAATAATTCTACTACCCAAGTTTTGAGGCTGACCCTTTCAAACATAACCTTTCTTGTGCCTCTGGGAGTCATCAACATCTTTCCTTGAACACTGCACGTGCCAAAACTTTAAAGAAGAAAAAAAGCATAGTTAACGCTGCTGTTTAGAGTGGTGTCACGGCTGTACCAGATTCAGTGTCATTTGTCATTAAGTTCAGTAAAAATAGAACTCTTTGCATATTCTCTATCTTTCAGAGCTACATAGTGAACAGTGTTAATACTCCCCTCAAATGCACTAGTCCACTCAAAATGTCATCCTGTACTGCTGGTCCCAGCAATCGAGGTGTCATTACTATGTCCATGCTGCATAGTGCAATGTAGTAGAGCAATACCAAGCTGGCTACATGTAATGTGGGGTAAAGCTATCTTCAGGGAGCACTGTGTTGCCATGACTAAGGCTCAGGGCACATGAGCCCATGGGGAATGAGCTTGGATATCTGTACACCCTCTAATAAAATGTAACGTGGATACATCAACAGCTGCCATGCAGGAGTCGCAAGCTAAGTACTGTTTACCAGGCATATTACAAATTTTAATACACTCATGTATTGCACATCTAAACAGAACCGATTAGTACTCTAAAATGTCTTATATGTTTGTTTTCTAGGTCCTGTCATAGGTGAAGCTCTAAATAACTTTATTCTCATTCTTAAAACGTGTCTTCAGCCAAACAAAGATCCTAAGATGCGGTTAAAACTTTTCACTGTTTTATCACAGTTGCTCCAGAAAGCAAGTGAAACTGTCAATTCCCAGGGGTAAGTAGAGTTCTAATTTCACACAACTATTTGAATACTACCGTGGCATTAAAAAGGAATGACAGTTTAACCCCTACAACTGTATCCACATTAGCCTGTCTGGAAGAAAGACTTTCCCACCATCTTCTACATCATGGTTCTCTTGCTCTATTTTTTAACAATGCTTAGAAGGACAGAGTGCAATAATAATACAAAAAAAAATCTATAAATAAATTCAATATGAACTTCACCGAATTACAGAATCTTAAGGGTTGGAAGAGACCTTGAAAGATCATCCAGTCCAACCTCCCTGCCAGAGCAGACCACCTAGAGTAGGTCACACAGGAACTTGTCCAGGTGGGTTTTGAATATCTCCAGAGAAGGAGACTCAACAGCCCACCTGGGCAGCCTGTTCCAATGCTCCCTCACCCTCACAGTGAAGAAGTTATTCCTTGTGTTTCTTTGGAACCTCTTGTGTTCCAGTTTATACCCATTTCCCCTTGTCCTATCATTGTCCATCATTGAGAACAGCCTGGCTCCATCCTCCTGACACCTACCCTTTACGTATTTGTAAACATTAATGAGGTCACCCCTCAGTCTCCTCCAAGCTGAAGAGCCCCAGCTCCCCCAGCCTTTCATCATAAGGGAGATGCTCCACTCCATGATCTTTGTGGCCCTGAAGTCTTTCCAGCAGTTCCATGTACTTCTTGAACTGAAGGGCCCAGAACTGAACACAATATTCCAGATGTCTTCATGACTTCACTTCTTTTGCTGTAGTCTTCCTAGCTCTGCCACTATGGAGATTTAAAATGGTTGTCTTGCAGACCTAGATAGTCCTCAAAAATTAAAGAGCTGTAGTTGAAAAGAATATGTGTTTGAAAGAGAAAATGGGGATTCTTAGGAAAGGGATATGAGGGGGAGGTTTAGTTGTTTTGGGGGACTTTTTTCTTTTTCTTCTAGGCAACTCCTAAACTCGTAAACTCTGCCTGAATTCATTGTAAGGAAACAATAAAATACCCCCAAAAATAGGCATTTCAGAATGCCGCTGATTTAGAATGGTGTTTAAAAAGCATCAAACTAAATGTTTGATAAGGCATAATTATTACTCTCAGTGACTGAAAATGGAAGTCTCCTGTTGCTTGGCACTACTTTTGCATTGCAAATACAATCTAAGTACAGTTTATGGTGCTTATGAAACCCCTCCATTTCTAACAATGCCAATAGTGAGGCTCTTATTAATTTACCTTTGCTAGTAGTGACACTTCTGCAAAGGTGTCCTGAATGCACTAACCATATCTGGTCTGCTCTTCTCAGTGCCTACTGCATTTAGTTTGTAAATGTACTCTGATGCATATTTTTTCATTTTTAACTGTGTTAAAAAAAAAACACAAAAAACTCCAAAGCATAAAAAACTCAAACCAAAATACAATCACAGGAAGTGTTGTTCCTAAAAGTACTTTGATAGCAGTGGTTACATAAAAGTTTTGCCTTGATTCTGATGAGCACATTGGAATTCAGTGATGGTATGTTCAGCTTCCATGAGGCCGTGTTATTAAGAATGTAGATGTGTTTTTACTATTTTTAGATATATTTAGTATATTTATGGACTATATTCCATAGTGGGGGAAGGAGGAGGAAACTTGGTGTCCCCATTCAGTATGGGATTCCAGGTATGCTTAACCTATCCCCTAACAGTTTTTGAGTTCGTGTACTTAAGATGGAATATAATGAAGCTGGGTTGTTTTGTTTTTTTTTTAAATAGAAGCTTTCCTGCTGAGTGTGTTGATATCTGTTTCCATACTTTCAGAATACAATGTTAAATTTGTATTCATAAGAAAAATCCCTTTGTAGTTAGTGGATTACTTGTTTAAATAATCATGTGGTAGCTACAACATCAATCTAGATATGCAAGAATCTTTCTGAAAGAAAGAAAAGCACTTTGAAAACTATTTTAAGTGTTCCAGGATCTATTTGTTGTTAAGCTCATCTATTGTATCTCAGATCTGTATCACATAACTGAGAATGCAAAGACTGTGGAGCCAAGAAATGTCATCTAATGTTCTGTGATGCCTTGAGCACAACAGTAACACTTATTATGTGTGTAATAGCCTAATTTACTCTAAAAATGGGATGTAACTCTCTCCTATCAGTTTTATTTTATGACCTAATTTTATTGTCCTTTATCTACTGTCAGATATATTACCAGGTCCTGTTCATCTGCCATACAGTCATATTTATTATTTTCTACATTTGTTTTTAAAACATTCAATGTGTTAACTCTTTCAAAATATTTCATCAGATTCGAACGTGGTCTCTTAGTCATTCCTTCTCTATACATTTTCAGTGATCTGGTCTCCTGTTCTTCCTTCTGAGAAATAGCATTGCATATTACAGCAGAACAGAATTTGAAGAACGGAGTTAAATTCTCTGTTCTGCCTGTCATTGTGATCTACAGAAAATCATTTAGGCTGCATCTAAGCAGTATGACAGGTACACTGCATGGCATGCAACAAAGTCCTGACCCACGGTGTTCCTGACTGGGTGGTTGGGAGGTAGGAAGGACTTCTTCACTAACACAAGCCCTTATTCATTCTTTCTTTCCCACCTGTGCAGTAGCACTTCTCTATCCAAAAGTCTCTGAAGTTCTCAGGTAAGTATGTTGAGTTAGGTGATGCAGGCGCTGCTGGTAGAATAGAGCTGATCAGTGCAGGACTGCAAGGAGAGGAGAACAAAATCAAAGAGTAAACCTTTGTTTTGGTGGTACTCAAAGCAAATAGAATGAATAATGAAATCTTTCATCTACAATTTAGTCATTTATGTAAGTAATGGAGCCAAAGAGGTGGGAAAAAAAACTGACTCAATGAGCTGCCAGCTTCACTAGGATTCCTGGGAAAGGGAAATGATTGGTGTGGAAAAAAATAGAAGAATATATTTCAAAGTAATACTCTCAGTAAAAATAGCCACATATCACACCAGCTCTCCAGAGACAGCCATGATGGAAATGGTTTCTCTCAGGGCACTGTGAGTGACTGACCTTTTGTCAAGATTAGATACGTTCAATGAGGTTAATAGGCCTGTTTGTATGAAGAACAACTCCTGGCTAAGGATGGCCCAGTGTAACTCATAATTAGGCACTCTGTCCTCTGAGAACAAAAGCAATGCAATGAATTTTACTAGCAGGTTTATCTTCAGAAACTAAAAAGCAGTTAGAGGGAGCTGAACGACTCTTTGAAGTCTTGATCCTATTTACCATTTTCACAGTAAATGCTTTAATGTAGAAAGTAACAGGAAAGTGTTTGTGTTTGAAGAGTTGTTTACAAAACATTTTTGGAGGTTTTGATTTGTAAAAGCAAATGCAGGTTTGTTCTGAACTACCTGGATTTAGGATGTTAAGTTTGGAAAAAGCAAAAACATGCACACAAACAAAAATATTGGAATACAAGAATCCAAGCACACATAAAGCCCAGTGCAGCAGTGCCATAAAAGCAGAAAAGGAGCCAATCTGAAACAAAAATGGGTAAATTATAATTAACATTAAATGAAAGTTTAAGTATAGGAGTCCATAAAATGGGGGTAGCAGTTTTAATGTAAACCCAAGCTCTGCTTTTTACATCTGCGTAAGAGCTAGGTATTATGGTATGCACAGATCACATCTTAATTATTTCATATCCAGTGGAGAATAAAGTCTCAACTCTGTAAATACAACTCTGTAGGGTATGTTCTTTCATGGAAATGACTCACTTCTAGAATTAAGTTTCCTAGATTTACAACAATGAGATCTGAAAATGGAAAGAAGGAGAATTTAATTGCATTGGCAACAGTAAAAAAAAAAAAAATCTTGATTGTAACAAGAGATAGCGTAGGGAAGTAATAACAAGTTCTGGTTGCACAATCTCATTCACTGATGGCAGTAATTTGTTTAGCTCCTTAAAAACATTTTAACAGTTTAGATAGGAAGGCTTTCAGTTACTGTGCTAAACACCATTGTGTTAATGTTAACTGAAGGCTTTCAGTTAATGTGCTAAACACCATTGTGTGGTCATCGAATTTTCTTTGAGTCTGACATGATTAAGTCAGATAATTGCCAGATATTTTGTTACTGATTCAATTTCAAGGCACTAGAAGAAATGTTCTCACAAATAGCATAGCATTATGGTTAACATAATCCTGGTGGAATTTACCTTTATGTTTTGACAGATTGGTTTTTCTGTGCAGCTTAGCAGAAGGTTTTATTAAAAACAGAAGCAACTACTGATCAGATAGCACAGTGGCATGTATAGCACAAAGCTTTTCTTAACTTTAGAGCTAAAAGGCAATTTGGAATGATGGTTATCATTAGTTGTTGGGGTTTTTTAGGCAGCCTTTTTAATAGAAAATTGTTAATTCTCAAAAACATGTTTAATATAAAGGTTTTTGACAGATTTAGATGTGTCTAATGGGACATCAGATTTCTTGTTATTGCTGAACCTTAAGTGCCATCTGCTGGACAGGAAGCAGGAATGTTCTTGGATCCTTGGCTTCCACAGACACCCAGTGCTCCCTTGGCCAAGGAGGCAAGCAACAGCCAGGAGTATTTGTTTTCATCATGTTGAAGGTAGAGATTTCCATGTTTGTGTGTGTGCAATAGATAACTCAGGCCAGCTGGTCCTACTTCAGTCAGTTACACCTGGATGACAGGGTCTAACTGCAGCAGATAAAGGGTAGTAGTTACAGGAAAGAGGTAGATACAATTA
Source organism: Urocolius indicus (assembly GCA_013401255.1). Lineage (NCBI taxonomy): Eukaryota > Metazoa > Chordata > Aves > Coliiformes > Coliidae > Urocolius > Urocolius indicus. Next base: position 47,364 of record WBNH01006560.1, on the reverse strand, counting down.
CATTTCTTTTTACATTGATACAATCTTACTACAGAATTTTTTATTGCAGAATTATCAGCACTGGACGATTTTGTTTTGCTGTTGTGGTGATTTTTTTTTTTAAGTACTTAGTGATAATTGTTTGTTGTTAACATCTACCCATTATGTTCCTCCTGTGGTTTGGCACAACCCAGTAGGAGCCACTTACTCATCCTGGGGATGTAGGACTCTTGGGAAAAAAAGTCAGCAACAGCTTCTTCCCTTTCTGCCAAGCACCAGGGTGGTGATGTGCTGTTTTGCACTCAGGTGGCCATGGTCCAAGTCTGCAGGAAGTTTGAATAGGGTGAGATACAAGTCAAGATTTAGCCTATTATTTGTCAATCTCTTTTGCAAGCTGACAGCTGCTTTTTAAGGCAGAAAGGTAGAGTGAATAGCCTGAGCCTTAGTTATGTAGGCACAGCCAGGAACTCATGTCTCTCTGACACAGCAAAGTCTCTTTTAACCTGTGTATGAGTTCTATATCTTTTAATTTTAAATAGTTTGAGATGGAATTACATGGCTATGAGAGTATACCGCCTGTTGCAATTGCTGACTCTTGCAGCAACTTTTAGCATTATAATAACCCATTCAGTGGAGGATGAGGAAGAAGCATCAGCAGAAATATCACAGACTTGTGTATTTGTAATGAAAATAAACTACTGTTGTGACTGGCACAATCAGAAAATCCTACAGACCTTTCATCCCTGAGGAAGATGGGTTTTTGAGCCAAGGGAAAGCTGAAGTATTCCCTGCAATGTCAGTAGTTCAGGCCTCAACAATAGCATTCATACTTTTCACGTTATAAATACTTTTCGCTGGACAGTCTCAAAAGGCCTTACAAATATTAATGAATCCTCACAGTGTTCATATGAGGTGTTATCTGCACTTCACAGACAAAGAAAATGAGACAGAGAGAAGGTAAGTAGTTTACCGAGATAACGCCGTGAGTCATGGGCTTCGTCTGAAGTGGGAGAAAGTCTAGCCTTCCCTTTCCATGAATGTTAGGTATTTGTTTAAATATTATCTAGAAAAATTAAGTTAAAGCTTATCACATACATTATAATCACAGCGGCTTGTAAGATTTTATGTAATTTTTTGCTGTCTTTTATTTTTCCTTTTCTTCCTACGTTTCTATGAAAAAATTTTTTTGCATCCTGTCAGTCTCTTTATCACTTTTGCTCATGAACCTTTATTTTGCTTTCTTATTTTTGGCTTCAGGCTGTTCCCTAGCTACCTTGAGACTGTGATAAAAGACATACTGGCTCCTAATCTGCAGTGGCATGCTGGAAGAACAGCAGCTGCCATCCGCACTACAGCTGTATCATGCCTTTGGGCTCTTGTTCACTGTGAAATGCTTTCACCAGAAGAGGTAAATTCTCTCTTCCTCATTAAATATACTTTGAAATCTTTAATCAGGAAAACATAATCAATGCAAAGGCATGGGGGAAAGAATAAATCCTTACTGTGAGTAACATTTTCAGGTAGACATATACTTTTCCTAATAAAATTTATTAGTTGTAATTGAGTACTAATAATTGTACCAAATAGTAGTGGAGAGATTAACATATCCTGGTAATAGATCCGAGGCCAACAAAATTGTGAGTGGTAGAACTCATCAAGTTTTGTAGATCTTTGTTCTAGTCTGTTCTGTAACACAAAATGGTAACCACTATTAGCACAACTTGGGTACTTGACATTGCTGGACTGTGGCAAAGACAAGTTGTCTGGTTGCCTTGGAGCCTACTGGTCCACGTAGGAAATAAAAACCATGGAAGTTTCCTGGAGAGGGTGTGGAACTTGAAATGAAACTTGAAATGTATCTATAGAAACTGAAGTAGACAGCTAACAAGGAATATGCTTAAAGAAATGTTGCCTACTGTAGTGGTTAAGGAATTGAGGTAATTAAGTAATTGAATCTGAGTAGATTTGAAGCCTCTTCACTAACAAAAATAGCATTTGGAAATGATGCACTGAAAATATGTTAAATAGAAGGGCTTTTTTCAAATAAATAAAATTAAAATGTTATTACATGTTCATAGTCTTTATTGTCTTTATAACAGACTTTACTTGAACTAAGTGCATAAATATATGTGACTGGTTGAATTCACGTAGCAATATTTGCGTCACGCAATATTGCTCTGGTTAAAGATTCTTCTGAATCATTGTCTTAATGCCTTTTTTGCATTACCTTGTAGGAAATGTACATATTAAAGTCAAATTATAAAATTCACTAAAACATCATACTACAACCATCCTTACTTAAAAGCTCCCTTTCAGAATATGAGCACCATCTACTGGTACACATAATACTCATCTCTGCATTGTTTCAAGTCTTGCCAACAATTGGTTTTGGGTTTGTTTTAAATAAAAAGGCAAGGAGTGTAAAGCTTTTACAAGTTACATGAAACTCATCTGTGTATGTACACTGAGCATTCATGAACCAGATGATCGCCTGGTGTATTTTCATTTCCCAAGCTTGCTTAGAGGCAAAAACAGAGGTGTCCAAGTTCCAAGATTTTCAGATTAACTTTTAGAGTTCACTTTTTATTTTTAAATTAAGTCAGTCAGTAACAATCAGACCTCCTGGTAAATGATGTAACCAATAAACATATTGTTTTAGTGTGACTGAAAAGCTGTTGTTCTTCTGTGTTTTTCCTGTTAACTGTAGATATCAAAAGTTAAAGATGAGCTACTGCCTCAAATTATTGCTGCCATGGATGAAGACTCTAAAATTGCTCGACTGATGGGTTGCCGTATTGTTGGTGTTCTTTTAAAAGTTTGTGGAGGGCAGTTTGATGAAGATAAATTCACCAAAACATACACAGGTAAAAGATTTCATTTAGGTTTTTGGGTTTTTTTGGAGAGGGGGCGGTGTTTGTGGTTTTTTTTTTTTTTAAATCAAGACCTTTGTTTTGAAGAATTACAGTTGTTTTTTTACCTGAAGTATCATAGCTTAGCTTTCAGGGATGAAGAGCATCGTGCTGGAGCAGTAGGCAGTAGGCAATGTAAATGCTTTAGGATACACCTTGCGGGTTTGTCTAACTCACCTGCAGATTCACTGCAGCTTATAGCAGTGAAAGCACTAACACAGACCAAGGAATGGCAACAACTGGCATTTGGCTTTAATACCACGTAAATAGCAAAAAAACTGTAAAAAGTTTGAGGTGCAAATGGGAGCAGATTTTGTGTAACCTCAGTTTCTCAGCTGTTCTTACTTCACTCTAATGCATGTATTTTAATGCCATTTCTTCATTCTTTTATCTTGTATTTTAACTATTTGGATAGCTCTTTCCCAGAGTAATTTCATGGATATTAAGGAAATGGAAACAATAAAGTGCTGCACAAAATCATACCATTAGCAGCATTTTGGTTTGAGAGGTAATTTAATGTCTTAATCCTGCAGAGACCAAGACATGGTCTTAAAATGACAAGTGAGACTGCTTAAAGTGTATAAAGCATGTACACTTTTTAGAAAATCTAGGTGTTAAACATTGGAGTAGGTGGTGTTCAATGTGGCTCCAGCAGCACTTGCTTCTTGCTTTCTGTAGTAGCTGTTTGACTGTAGTATTTTATTTTGTTTCATTGAGATATTGTGTTGCAGACAAGTTAATGTCCTGTGGAAATGGCCTCACTCCCAGCTGGGCAGAATTGAGCTGTGCTCCCAACGTTATTCTGCATTAGACCACTAGATGGAACTTCAATTACTGTTACAGTCTCAGCAAGGCTTGCCAGTATTTCATCTGCATTGCTTCCTGGTTTAGACTATATGAAATAATGTTCTAACTATAGTGAAAGCAGAGCAGTAATGCATTACATAAATGGTAGTCACAAGTGCCAAGAGCAAACCATTTCATTGTACCATAAATAGAACTGAATAGGTAGTGGGTTGGGGTATTTTATTTAAAAAAAAAAGAAAAAAGAAAACTTGCTGTAATGTCAAACAGAGCTTTTAATCTGTAATGCTTCTTAGGACAATGTTTCAATGCTAAACAGTGAATCAGGAGAAACACAGTAAGTGCTATGGAACAGGATTTGTGTTCTTAGAGATACAAATGTATCAGACTTTCAGAAACTCAGCATCTTTTAATGACTGATACTTTTTCTTACATGGCACAGTAGACATCTAACAACAAACACTTTTACTTTGGAGTAATACAAAAAAAGAGAAGTATATCTTTGCATCTTGCATATTCAATTAGCCTGCAATACAATCATTCACTGAAACAGTGACATTTGATAGAAATACTGTGCTTTATAGAGTGCAGAAATACTTAACCTCTGCACTTCTGTAAAGCATTAATAGACATTCATAGCACCTTCCTAGAAAGAGTACTAGAGAGTGTGAAAGTATTCTAAATAATTTTGTGCATTTCTTTTAATGTTTTGGACAATGTAACAGTCCAATAACTATTCACTACATGCAGTTAGGAACAATGTACTGTGTGTATTCTCAATGCTCAAAAGACATAAACATGTCATAAATGCAACAACAATTTCATTGATGAAAAAATACATTGGGTTGGTTTTTTTAATGCAAAATATAACTGTGCTGTTTGGTTATGTATATGCTCCTTTTCAGAAGTTTTAAAGCGTCTGGATGATGCTTCATGTGATGTACGACTGGCAGCTGCACACACTTTAACCAATTTGTTTAGATGCTTAAAGGACAATGATGTTAAATCTGCAATGGAAAATCATATTGAGTTTCTATACCAAGAACTGTTGATACATCTCGATGACCCAGATCAAAATACCCAAAATGCAATCCTAGGTGAGTCTTTCAGTCATATGTATTCTTAACAATGCTGTTTAAATAATGTTTTCAAGTGTTACATGAAAGCAGCACATATGACTAGAGGTTAATCCTAACAGGCTGGAAGCTTCCCTTTGGGTTTCAATGAGCTCAGACCTCTTACCTGTATGTAGAATGTAAAGAGGTTTATCTCATGTTCACCAGAGCGCATCTGGATTCATCAGAAGTCTGTATAGATGGTAAACTGGAGATGGATCATAGACCCTAACCACTGCAGGATGTGACCATATCCTAGCTTGCTTGATGGATTCTTTGGAATTCATTAGTGTATCAGTCTGTGTTCAAGTGTATAAAAATACAGGCCCCAAGAAATGAGGGAGAATGAGGGAGAATGATTGCAACTTGTAGCACTAACAACTTCCAGGTCAAGTTTTGGTTATTTTGCGGAAACTTTGGTAGAGAAACACAGAACAGCTAATGACTTAAAAAACATCTTTTTGTTTTACAGAAGTTTTAAAAGAAGGAAGCATTCTATATCCTGAACTGCTTGTGAGAGAAATTGAAGGGGTTGTACATAAGCATCGAACACCAGTCTATTGTAATCAACTTCTGCAGCACGTTCAGTCAGTCAAAGAATCAGCTTAGTGAATCAGTGCTGACATTCTGTTTAGTGAAATTTGTATGATCCCTATTACTTCTGTGTTTTCATTTGTTTAAGAAAAACAGAGCAATAATGATTGTTTTTTTCTTTGTGGGTTCACTATTAGCACTTTTAAAAGTCAAATTGGCACATTTCTGTGTTCTTTGCCATTTGAACAGTTCTTTGTATTTCCTAGAAATAAAACAATGTTTTAATAATTTTGCATTGGGAGTTTTTCACATACAAGGTTTAAGGGAGGAATGTTTGTTTTCAGGACATAATTGAGAAAGATCATTTATTTAACAAAGTAATAGTCTAATGTCAAATTTATGAATGTAATTCAGAGAGGATTCCATCTTTCAAGGAGCATTTCAGACTCTGGGTAATATTCAGACTTTGCAGAGTCAGGTCTGTGAGGATCAGTTTTACCAGGAAAAAAAATAACAAAACAGCCAAACTTCTCTTGCATAATGCAACAAATGTTTTTTAATGTTTTGAGTGCTCATACTTACTGTGCTGGTATAACAGGGACATATTCTGAGTAGGTGTCACTAAAGGAATAGTTTTTATTGTCATTGTATTACATCTCATGACTGAGAATAAAGCTAGGCTTTTATTAAATTAAGGTTTCTACACAGGAAGAAATGTGCTGCTTTGTCATTTAGATTAACAGTATTTATATTTTTGTATTAAATATATTGCATATGCAGTTTTGCCAGTGTTTATACCTTTGTGCCTTGGAAAGGAAGCAACAAGTATTTGCATATTACTTTGGAGTTAAATTCTGCGATATGAGGTTAAAGCTTGACTTATTTTTTTAAAATACATTTGTAGTGTGTAAGTTTAAGTATCATCTTACATTCTTATCTATGTAATAAAGTAAGTGAGCTCCTAGATTCTTGTCTACATTGTTGTGGGGGAGTGTGCTATTTCTTGCACACATCAGTCATGGAAAACCAGGATCAGGATTTATTTTTATTATTATCTGTATTTCAGACAAAAAGTGCTCTTTGGCTTCTAACTCACAAGTGCTTTGGCTTTGTATCAAGTCTAAAACCAGACTCTGTGGAGTTTGGTAATACTCCTTATGCTGCAGGAGGTTTCCTCATGTTTGTTTATCCTTCAGAGCTACCTTTAACTTTTCAGACTTGTGACATAATTGTTAACCAAACCAGGATCTGTTTACAGCAATATCTAATTGGATTCTCAATATTGGAGAGATTAGATGCACAAGTCTTACTCCTCCTAGCTTAAAAGCAAAGTCATGCAAACTTACGGCCACTTCTCCACAAAATACCAGATTGCTTTGAAAATTCTACCAAATAGGAACAGTAACAGTAATGATACAGAATAATTGAGTAGTTTCTTATGCATTCCTGTACAACAGAATACTCTTTTTTTATTATAAGTACCATGTTTGAAGCTTTTATTTTCATGAAAAGCCAAAATATAACTGTACTGAGCAGCATATTAGTTGACTAAAGATTATTCATTATTTAACTTACTATAACAGAAGGGTCAGCTGAAATTTTTAGAAGGTGCAGTGGGAGTAAAGAGGAAAACATTAAATGGAGTGCAAAGCTTGTAGAGTCTCCAGCTTTAGAGATATTCAAAACATGTCATAACAGTCCCAGACAGGGATTGGGACTACATGATCTCCAGAGGCCTCTTCCAGCCTCAACCATTCTGTGATTCTGTGAAATTGTTTCCGTAGTCTAATCAATGATAACAAATTTAATTAGATGGGAAATAGACCACATAACAATTCTAGCAGAGCCGTTAGAATTTTAATTCAGCACTGTTGTCATGCGTTTCAAAGTGCTGCAAAGCAGCGGGTTCTTCCAGTGCAACCTCAGGTTTTGAAAGTCCACCCAAAATCCTACTTAAGGCACAATTTTTTTTTATCTTCCTATCTTGACAAAATCTACTCTCTAACTGCAGTCTCGTGCTGACTGCAGTGCAATTGTTGTGCAGATGCTTTTAATTACTCAACTTTAAATGTGGGAATAGAGAAGAGTGAAATCCAGTCAAAGTTTTTCAAGATGTTCTCAGGATAGTGCACAAATAATAAAAGCTAAAGTGTTCATCAAGTTTGTAATCTTCAGCAGGATGGCAATTTCTTTTTTCTGCATGTGTTGAGCACTTTGTTATCTTTCAGAACAGTCCACTGTGGGATACCTCCCAAAGAAACAAATCTCCGCATCATCCAACAAACCAGCTTTTTTCTTCAGAGCCAGGAAAGCTTTGTAATTGAATATTCTAATAGTCCTGCTATGAGACATGTTAAACAACAACCTAGTCCAGTTCAGGGCATATGTGACAATCCAGATACACCGTACTGTATCCTAGACACAGGACTAGATGATCTCTAAAGGTCCCTTCCAACCCCTACCGTTCTGTGGTTCTGTGACTTCAACAATATGCTGACCCTGCTTGTACTTTACCATACTTCAGTTTACACAATCTAAACCTCTCAAATCCCTCTACAAAAGAGTACTGTTATCAAGTCTCTTGTGGATGGTGCCTGAGCCTGGGGTTTTTAAGTTACTTTATTTAATACTTCACTTTCCCAGCTTCAACCTTTTGCTGCATCAGTAGGAACATAATTGAAATGTGTGGTTATTTTTTTTTCTACTTTGCTAGATCGGCTCTTATATGTACTCAGTTTTATTTATGTTCATTACACAATGTCACTAGGATCGTATTTGTTACATAACTTTTCAGCAAGGACAATTTTGGGGGGCAAACCAGTTATCTCTAACTTTCAGACTCTTTAGATAAGCAGGCTTTAGCCCTGCCCTTCCTGTGACGAACAGATGTGTTTCTGTCTTCGTCCTTGTAAGCCAGAAGGCCTGTTGTGGAGGATCCTGGGACCTAGATTCTCAGCAGAGTTTTTGGTAAGTGTATGCTTTTCTCTAACCGAATATAGAATCTTCTAAATGTTTTTTTTGGCTACCTTAAATAACATCAATTAATTAGACATTGAGAGGGCACTGTGAAATGAGGCACCTACACTTGGCAAGTCTCCATCAGAGAGCTCTTTTAGGAGAGACTGGGGGTTAAGTATGTTCCCAGATCCATCCACTTCTCATCCCTGCTGGTCCTTACAGACAATCAGCTGATTTCCTCAGAAACACTTTAGGCAGTATGCAGACAGGGGTTGCTGTGTCAGCTGAGCCTGGAGTAAAGATGCAGTACTGCACCTTATCTGCTTGAGTACGCAGTGTACTCCCCGGAGACTGGCTGCTGCTTGTCACTGGGAAGTTGTTATAAACTAAAATAACTCATCAGAACTCTGCTCTAAGCTCTACATGGAGAACTGTTAGAACTTAATAAAGCTGTTATAGCATAACATTCCAGTTATAACCAGAAATACCAAAAATAACTATTATAGTATATAGCATGGCTTTACCATAGTAAAACTGTACTAGTATATATAGCATATGTATTACATACTATATATATTGTGTATATATATAGTATATACTAGACTAGTTTTAGTATAGTATAACTATAATAGTTATAGTATTGTACTATATTTTATTATTTTACTTACTATATTTATTACAGCTATTGTTCTATATAGATTAGATTGGAGTTATGACAGGTTATTGCATAGGCTTTATCTCAGGGGAAACCCCTTGTCTGCACAAGACAAACATACTAGAGCATTGCCTGAGATATAAAGTAACATCTTGGCCTGTGGAAGTCAAACACTGATTTGAGAAGAGCCAAGTTTCTGTTTCATTTGTAGAGCCTGGATCACTGCATGGCAAGGTTGACCAACTGTGGGCTAGAAGAGTAGATTAGAGCTGGTCCTGTTGAATATATAATGGACTGTTCTGTGCCTCAGCCAGTTATATGAAACTCTAACCATGTTTTTAAAAAAGAAAAAAAAATAAAGCCAAAAAAAGTCTTAATTATTAGGCAGCTGAAGGATCCAAAAAAAATTACTGTTAACAGGCTTGTGTCCATTTACTGAGATCAATCCCCCAGGGAAGCTGACAAACTGCAGTAACTCAGATGAGGCAGCAGATGAGAGCTGCGAGAACGACTGCTGTCGGCCTGCCTTGTATGTAATCGGCTTTTCTTGTTAATGTCTGAAATCCCCTGTAAGTCAGGACAAGGGCAGGATCCAGTGGCAAAATTGAAGTGCTTTGCAGCCCCCTTTTAACTGATAACCTAATTGCTCTGTATGGAGTGCCTTTGGCTGACAGCAATGATGGTGTAGAGAACAGGCCCTGATGATTTTCACCATAAAGTGTGATGTGGGTGGCGAGAAACTCTTTTCTTTAATGAACAAGAAATCAGACTTCCAAGTATTTTAGGTGATTTTCATACTAATGCATATTTATGATCATCTCCCCAGCCTTGAACATAAAGGTCACCATACTCCTTCATGCTAAGGAACAAATCCACAGCATCTCCCTTGCCCAGCATGTCCCCACCACACTTTGCTGCAGCACCCTTCCCCAGTTTGGTGCTGAGCTCCACATGAATCGCTTCACCCCAACCACCTTCAGATTTTGAAGCAGCGATCTGGTCCTCTCACTAACACATCACACAGCACTGTCCCATGCCCATCAATCCCCTAGCCTACCCAGTGCTTCCAGGTACCTCTGCACTGGGAATGTTCATACCCATGAAGTCCTGGCCTTCCATCACCCTAGGAAGTGCAACCCCTCCAACCTGCACAGCGGCATACCTTGCTCTGTACCCAGTATAACCAGTCAGAAACACCTCACCGCACTGGTTTATCACATTTGGTTCATATCTTCAGTCACTGTGAGGACCTGTACCTTTTGATAGCAAGGACCAGAACACAGAGCAAAACCAGTTTGCTAAGTGTGAGTGTGGCAGTGCGCTGGGAATGGGAGTGGGAATCACAAAGGGAAGGGAAGGTGTAATAATGCAGGAATCATGGTGGGAAGGGAAGAACTCATAGGACTAGAGAAATCTGGACCTTGGACTGGTTTGGCTTTGTATTGCAGTTTCCGTATACCTAGTGTCGGTTAAGAACATTTTTTTCCCTAAATTCCTAATTACCCTTTACAGTGTTAAAACCAAAACATTTTTAATATGATGGATTTTTATCCTTATTGACCATTTTTCTACAGAGTTCAGCTTAGCTAATAAAATTGAGTCCACTTCATGTTCAGGGCTCATTGTTGGATGCTGAAAAACTTTGAATTTTTGTTTGCCCTAAAGCAGTTTCTTCTGAAACAAGTTAGAATCCAAACAAGTTTCCCTTAAATCATAGAAGCCAAGGGCTCTATTGCTCCTTATAGCTGAGGAGCAGAGAGAAGGCTGAGTCTAAGCCGTCCTCCTCCAGCCTCTTGGCCTGGTCCTAATGGAAAAACAACTGCTCAGGACAAGTCAGAGCAGCCCAGGAAACTGGAGCAACGCCCAAGGAGCACAACATGCCTTGTCCTGCCAGAGCACAGCACAGCCTGCCCTGGCTGGGCTCCAGGGCAATGGGGGAGAAACAGCCCCAAGAGGGCCTTGGCTCACTCCACTGAAGAATTTCAGCGAGGTTTAAACTAAGAAGTGATTTCGCTCTGACTATCTTAAGCTCTTGGACATTATCTGCTCTAAAGACAAGAAAGCAGGTGTAGAGTAAGTAGTGAAAGAGAATGACTGTAAAGAAAATTGAGGTAATTTGCCCTTCTGCAAAGTATTCAGCCATGTGCCGGGAGGAGGCAACTGGTGAGGGGCTGCACGTCTTACCAAATTATGTGGTGGCTTCCAAGTGTTACTGGGATCAGCTTAACTTTGGCTGCAGCATCTTAAAACTTTCACACAGCTAGAGCAAAGCTCTTTTTAGATAGACAGTAATTGCCTAAAATCAGCGCTGCATCGACATCAGCTAACATCTTAAGTGAATGTCTTTATTTTGCATATTTTTCTGTTTCTTAAGGATTAGCTGCTTTTACTCATTTTGTATCCCAAGAAGTATACACAGCCCATGTATTTATTTGGTAATAACATATTTATTACCCAGTCATTTCTCTTTCATGTAGAAGTACATACCAGTTTTTGGCCTGATTACCCTTTCTCAAGTGGCAGACTCCCTGTTCTTCTGTTTACTGCCATTTGAACTGTCCTTGCCCACAGACTAAAGGTTTGACAAAACGTGACTCAGACACGGATTTCATATTGAATATATTTGCACACGTTCCCCAAATATTTGAGTGATGTGGCTCGTTTCACACCATGGGTTCTCAGCCCAAAGCAGGCACACAACATTTCTTTCTTGTGAGGTTGCCTGGTGGTTACTGTCGCCTGGTGTTGGCACCAGCAGAGCTCACTTGGTCCAAAGCGCTGCAATCCCACCGAGCAGCTGGGTGTGCTGGGCAAGCGCCAGAACCCTGGGAGGAGAGCAGCAAGTGAAAGGGAAAGAAAATAAAAAAAAAAGACTGAGTGGGAAGGAAAGAGCAAGGGGAGGTGCAGAAATACTGGAAAAGGAAGTAAAAAAAGATCCAAGCAACACGGATCAGAGTGAAAATTAGAGGTAATTCTCCTCATTTCTTGAGCACTTCTCCCTCCTGGAGCATCCATGGCTCCATTTTGCAGATGGGAGGCTGAGGCAGGGGACAGCTCAGCTGCAGCCGCCGGCAGGCCGGTGCTGCTGAGGCTGCGGAGAGCAGCCCCGGGGGAGCTGGGGCAATGCTGTCATGGAGGGGCGTCGGATGAGGAGGAGGGAAGCCGCGAGATGCACGGCACGGTGTGAGGGGCAGGCGGTGTGTGAGGGGCAGTGTGTGGGGAAGCAGTGGGATGTGTGAGGGGCGGGCGGCGTGTAAGGAGGGGGGTTAGAGGGGCGGTGTGTGAGGGGAGGTGTGAGTGCCAGTGTGTGGGGTGCCGTGTGTGAGGGGCGATGGACGAGGGGCGGTGAGTGTAGGAGGCGGTGTGTGGGGGGCGACGGAGGAGGGGG
>WBNH01006560.1:0-31748 GCA_013401255.1 Urocolius indicus | reverse complement strand
TACAGTTTGACACCTGTGTTTGGGGACCTTGGCTGTTATATTCAGTAGTAACATATAGTATTAAATGTGAGTTCTGGGGCTTGGGATTAGTTTTGTTTGTTTGCCTGTTTTTGTGGGTTTTTTTTTTTTTTTGTTGCTGTTTTAAAGGAATGCTAATGTTTTAAGAATGTGGTTTTTTTTTAATGTTGATTTACCTTGGGGCTCTTTGCTCTTCAGCCTGTTTAAGCTAGGTAATTTGATATGTGGAAACATTCTTTATGATGTATATATACCTACTTGGGAATTTGCCCTTTTTTTTTTTTTTACCAAAAACAATAATGTTATTGGTTATTCTGAATAACAGTAGAAAATAAAAACTGAAATTATGACTAAAAAATGGCTTGCTCTCAGAAACTGATAGGGCTGCATACTCAAGTTACATTGTTATTACTAACTTGCCCCAAAGTCTCTTCAGCCTGTGTGACATTAGTGTGTTAAATTGTAATGGCTTTCTTTGCTTTAAAAGGTAGGGATAGAATAGGTTCTACTTGAAGTAACACTACCAACATCTCTCTAGGGCTTTATAATTTTTACATTTTGTAAAAAATAAAACATACTTTTTTGCAGATTTTCTCATTCTTTACAGGCAACTTGATGAATATTTCTACTCTGACAGGGTCCCATTTGTGAAGCAGCAGTTTACGGCTCCTTTGTCACAAAGCATGTTTGTGAAGAAATGCCTAGATAATATGTTTATGGAAGTCTGTGTACCCCAAAAGAGGGAGTTCATGCTTGCCTTTGTCAGGTGCTTAAAGTGTTTATATAATGTGTATTTGTCTCTTCCCTCTCCTTGTGATGCCTCTGTGCTTAAAAAGCCTGCAGAGCATCAGGTCACCTTCCACAAAAGCCAGGAAGTTTGCTGCAGTAGTACTAGGGTTTCGTGGAAGCTGATGGATTCTTAGAGTGATATTCAGCTGATGAGGTGGTGATGCGGTCTTTTGTCACTCAGCTGCTTTGTAGCCCACATCCTCTGGAGACAGCCAAGGGCCTTTGTGCGAAAGCAAATTCTGCTGCACTGGTTACAAGAGTCCATGTGCAGCCTTGTCTTCTGACCAAGTCAGAATCGGCCTCTTCTCCTGTCCTACCTACTCTGATGATTTATCATAATGCTGATCCAGTTGACTTGCAAGGAAGAGATAATACTTGAGATGATTGTTGTTGTCTGCTTCCCCAGAAAGGCAAATATCCTCCACAGGAATGTGGAAATCAGCTTGTAAGGTGAGGTACATCTAGTGTCTACTTAGTTTCTAGCTAAAAATGTGTGCATCTCTTAGTTGCCTTTTAGATTGTCTTGTAAATGTATACTTATTGCATTTTTTTAATGTAAATATATGCTTAGTTCTTTCTCTGCACAGCCATTAATACTTAGAAGTAGATATTTATGAGCTTCTGAAGAAGGAAAAAGGGCTACTTAAAAGTTGGGCCCGGGAATGCTTGCATTGGAGCTGATATTAAAAGCGTAAAACATAAATCTGTTATGCACCCAGAATGTTGAAACTGAAACTGAGCACTATATCTGTCTCCCAGATTCTGTGCCAAGTTTTGTGGTTTTAAATTCCCAAGGTATTTTATTAGCATGTTTCTTTCTGATCCGGTTAGGAAAGTTTAATAAGCGAGAAGAATTAATATATGGAAGGTGGAGTGCTGTTAAACATGAGTGAACAAATTAGATGGAGTTACTGTCCTCCACCCACCCCTGGTCTGTCCTGTTTAAAGTTCTGCTGTAATAAATATGTAGAGTATTTCTCAATAAATTGTCGGCCATTTGTTTTGTGCGTTTTGTTTTGAAGAGTTAGATAACTAAAATTAAGCTGTTGAACCAATAGCCAGGTTTTTAGATAAACCCAGTTTCATAGTAAATTTTAGATGCCTGTTTTGGAAAACTATGGCTGTCTCTTAAGATTATTTGCAAATTCTGTGTAAGTCAGTTAAGCCTGTTTTGTTGTTTTGAAGAACTGAGTAAAGTTTTACTCCCTTTGATTCTGAACTAATTTTAGAGCATTAGACAAACATCAGACAAAATAAATCAAACCAAACCCTTAAATCTTTTAAGAGTGATTTCTATGTGGTTCTTTAGATGGCAAACCTGTTATCTTTACTGGAGATCTTAGTGCTATGAAACCCAGCTATTAATAGAACTATGCGTAGATACCTTTGAGGCATTCCAGTGAGCAGTGCCATTGTCAAGTACATATTTTATCTAATACTAACTTAATGATATATTTCAAACCTCATAGAATAGGAAATACAATGTACATTCTAGCAGTTGATTTCTTCAGAAATCAAGTAAAGAGAAAGCTGTTGAGGGAGGGGGAAAGAAGGGGACATAAACAGACAATGTGTTATTTTTCAAATTCTGCCGTTGCCCTGCCCATATGGGTAGCAGAGGCAGAGGGAGGAGCTGGGTAGCTACTGAGAGCTCACTCGCATAGCCCAGCTTTCCCTGTGGGAAAACATCACTGGGTGACAAAGGCATGATACCAACTACTGAGTTGACAGTTAAAAACTAAGTTTATTGATGAAATGATATGTGCTAGTCAAGATCAGCTCCAGTGGAAAGCTTCAAAATCTTTCTGTTGGGATGGACCAATTTAAACAGATTGACCTTAATTGTAATATTGAATTTTGATAGGCCTATCTGAGAAATCTATTTTGCTGTTGTTCAAAACAAGTGCTATCTGATGTTATCAACAGCTTTCATCTTGAAATTCACCGTATTTCCACTCATTAACGGGAAATCTCTCTGGTCCCCATTTTAATGTTTTAAAAGAAACTCTTGTTGAAATACAGCAGCAGTTATGTATCCTAGCAGTATGTGCTGCTTATTCTAGCAAGAGAATTGGGCAGCTTTGTTGATACCTTCCGCACTACTGACTTAAACTTCCCCTAAACAAACAACAAATTTTATATACAAGCCAGTGAAAGCATTACGGCTCTGGGACAAGTGGAGTAAGTGTAGAGAAAAATCACTTAATGGAAATGCTTTCTCTGTATTAAGACCAATGTGTAAATAGCAAAAGTGAGACCTTATTTTTTGTTAACCCCACAAATGTATGGGAGATGTTTGCATTGAGAAAACTACAATGTTTAGGCCTTGAAGTTTTACTTTTTTTTAAAAAAGGAAGAAATTCTGTCTTCAGTGGTAACAGAAATATCCTCCTGCCTTGTTTAAGTCAGGATCTGGAGCTGCAGGTGGACTAAGAGCATTTTCATGTTACATGTAGAGATTTCTTTTTGAGCTACTGTAACTGGTACTTGTGACTGTGCTTTTTTGCTCTAGTTCTTGTGTATATGTAGCAATACACATGAAAACTTATTTTTGACATAGCAAAGTACATCTCTCAAAAAATATACTTGTTGATGTTTTGATTATAAGAATTAAAGTGTAGCTATGGATATCTTTACCTTAGTAGACATGTCAACACAGCTGTGTGGAGTATCCTGCTGAATCAGGAGCTGGAGGCAGTCTGAAAACACTCAAGATTCTGCTTTGCTAACAATGTAAATCCAGGATAGTCAAACCCCTGTTTATTAACCACAAATAACCTACTATCAAAGAATCTTCTGTAGAAAAGCAAAATTGTTCTTGTGGCAAATAAAACTCAAGATATTTTGCAAAAATTTTGAACTTGAAAGTCAAATGGTACATAATACTACAAGTAGTCACACATGGAGCTTTGCAAGTTTCTTGATACAAAACCATCAGGTTTTATTTTGCTCCTGAAGTCGTAATACCTTTCAAAGAAGCATGGAAAGTTTTACAAGTGTAAGTTGTATGGTTTTGTTTTGGTGATTTTTGATAGTTTTTTTTTGGATGACACTCTGGAAAATGTACCTAATTCTATCTGTGTGAATCATTTTGCAGTTAGCTCCTCTGCCAGGGTTTTTTTATGACAAGAATAAATTACCCCATACCACGTATTAAAATTTTATGTAAGACTCTCTTGTTTAGTGGATGGTGTCCAAAGGTTGTAGAATAAAATTATTTGACTATATGTAAAAAAACTTAGTTACACAGAGCAGCCTGTGCTTTGCTCAGTGGGCTTTCAAAGCAAAGCTCATTGTGAAGAGATCTCTGAGAGCATGGCTACATCATTTTCAATTTTTTTTATGCTTCGATATTAGGGATATGAGTATAACTTAGTTCCTGTGGAAGTGTTGCAGTAGAGATGTGATAAGAGCTTGGCTCGTTACAGTAATGTTCCCAGAGACATCAGAAACTGCTGAAAATAGAGCATCAAAAAGAAAGTTGAGGTCACAAATACACTGAGCTTCATGTGGTAATGATAGGGAATATCTAGCACTAGCAGCAGTACTACTAAAATACTGAGAGCTCCATGTTTCTGGTGACAGTGCCTTTTTAATTTCAATACTTCATAACACAGGCTGAACAATGCAAGGGCTCTTACATTGACTTGACATAATTTGAAGTCATTGCATTACTTTATTTTCACCTTTTACAGTATGATTTGAAACAGTCAACATGGACTTTTCACGTCTACACACGTACACTCCTCCCCACTGTCTGCCAGAGAACACTGGCTATACATATGCACTCAGGTGAGAACTCTTTTCTTCTTGTAGAGAAACTAGTATGACTGTTGATTCTGGAGAGTTTAGCTTGCATGGTAAGTAGCTGACTTCTTTGAAGAAGCATGCTTTATCTAGTCTGTTTTGAAAATAACTGCTGTGACCTAAGTGGAAGAAAGTTTAACGTGTATTCTAACAAGGACAATAATGACTCAGTGTTTATTAGTTGCTATGGATAACTAGTCTCCGCCTGGTTACAATTCCTGTTTTATTTCTATGAATGTCATCAAAATTAGATGCTTTCTGGTATGTCTTAACTTCTGTGTGTGTGTTTTCTTTTGCAATTTGACACCATTTTTTGCTTTAAAATGCTGATATGCAATCATTGCTGTTAGTGTGGACGTTGTCTGGAAGAGGCATGTATTGATTACTTTTTTCAGTCAAAACTACTTGTGTGGATGTGTGAACTTTAAGTTAAATATATCCTTTTGTCTGCTGGGATGCAGTATGAAATTGCTTTTCTATTCTGTGCCTGTCAGTTGTTATTATGTATTTAATGTGTATTAAAATATAGTATTTAGATTAGAGAATGCTTGTTTACTTGCCAAGAAAACAGAACTTGTCGAAACTGTAGAATTAAGAGTGCACTAACTTCATAGTCTTGCCTTTTTGTACTCTAAAACTGTAGCATCTTCAGTTTTTGTTTGAGATCATGAGAGGATTTTGTAAATATATTCTGGTGTCAATACTGTTGCAAAATGGGATGTGTTTTGTGTTGGATGACTTAAATTGCAATTATTCCTGAATTTTTAGGAAAACTTTGAAATGTTGGCCAAATACAAGTGGGTTTACCTACTTTAAGAAAAGGCAAGCTGGGCAATGAAAGACGATTTGTGTGCCTTTTACCAGCCAGCAGATTCACTGTTATATTACTAAGTGGGTTTAGCTAGCTCTGTGTTGTAAATGTGCCTTAGAGAGTGGCTGAAATAGTTGTTTTGCTCAGGATAACTTTCCCTACTGTGAGCAATGAAAGTAAACTTGGGTTCTTCAGGTTGTTTAGGCAGTGATTTTTCTCTCTGAGCATGTTTTTCTTTAGAACAAGCTCTGAAATTGTCATCTAATTTTATTTCTTTTCCTTAGTTGTTACATTTGTCCGAAATGATGCTAGTAGATTAACTGCAGCAGAGAATATTGTGCAGTAGAACATATCTTGCAGACAGGAATAAGTAGGTGTTTGTATTAATTTAAGAAATCACACTTGATTTTCCTTTTTGTGTGCTTTTCCAAGAGTATTAGTAATGGCTTGCTTAAAATAATCTGTGTTTAAAGCCTTCCAAGCCAGGTTTTCCTTCTTGCCTTCTATTTTGTCAGGTAATAGTTTTGTTTCTCACTGAAGCAAACAAGAATATCACAGGAGCAAAGATTTACCTGCTAGGACAGGAAGGTGCAGAATGGTAAATCCTATTTGAAGTCTGGAGGTTAGTTCATTATGACTTTGGATTTTGTGTAGAAGACAACTGGAGTGTTTGGCTCCCTGTGTAAATTAAAGGTGGTTGTTTTGTAAAACCAAAAACTTGTGAAGAGGCTTTTGTAGAAGAGAAGAGTTACGTGTCTGGAAGCTTCTTGGCCTCCTGTTTTGCTGTGTGAAGTTGTGTTAGGTTGTAGGTATTCAGAAAAGGGTAGAGCTGGATAAGCTGAAGTTCAAGAAATGACTTGGTGAAGGCAAGTATAGTTAAACAATGTTGGAATTAATTTGTTGTGATTCTTTTCTGTGTAGAAAGGAATGATTAGCAAGCACTTTCTTTAAAAAATTTATCTTGACAATTTATGTGAAGCCTCAAAAACTAAAATAAAGAGAGGAAATAAAGTACACTGTCTGCTTTCAGGATATCAAGAGAGTAAACTACAGTCTTTTGAGCAGACTCTTGCTGGGTGTCTGCTTGCTCAATCTGTGCAGAATGTCAAGGATTGTCATGTAGCTCTAACTGCTTGACCCAAGGTAGGATTTGAAGAATCTGAGGAAAGGGTGAATTAGGCAGAGTTGCTAATCAGAAGTATTTTCATGCTGAAGATCACTTATTCTCCTCTTCCTCCCACCTGCATTTGTTTTGCTTATATTCTGATCTGGCTTGTTCTGACTTTGATAATTCAATCTTTACAAAATCTATTGGTGAGTTTCTTTAAAATTGGCTTGTGCGTGAAGCACTGCAGCAGGAAGTGCAGTGAACTTAGATACCATGAAGCTATTAATAGAGTTGGCTCTGACCTATTAATAGAATTTATATTAATACTTACTGGGATTACTGTTTGTTCATAACTGTCTATAGTGCTTTTACTCCTCCAGCCTAAATCAGAAACTATTAAACTGACATAGCTAAATAACGCTTGGCTCCCTCAAAATGCAAGTAAAACTTGTGAATCTCACCCACTTGTCAACATGTAATTTACACCCCCCTCTTCAGGCTGAGTTTTCCTTTTAGTCACTGTCATCTCTTCAGTTGTGTTGCTTTTATCAGTTTGGGTACCTTTAACACACTTTCTTCACAAATTTGAATTAAATTGCTAAGAATTTGTTTGGTGAAGGGGGATGTTTTTGGTTTTTTTTTCTTGTGTCAGAGCATTAAATCAGGATGTAATTCTCTGCAAAATAATTGAATATTTGGTTTTGTTATGTATGTTCTGGAACTGATTGATTGAAGCAATAGCTAAACAACTCAAGGTAGTTTACAACTCATCTGTCCTTAGTCAGTTAATGTAAGTAATGTCCTGATGAGAAAGCAGATGAATATTCATATATTGATTATATACTTCCATCCATGTTGGAAGATTTCTGTTTAGCTATAGGTCTCTGGGTGTATTGCATTTATACTTATCTTGAATAATTGAGAATATTACTGCCCCTTTCATTCCAAGGAATACTTATGAAATAAGTGACACTTAGGTCCTTCAAAGCTATAGCTGTGATAAAATTGGCAGATTGTGTTCTTGTTCCACTTAGAAATATTACTTGAAAATTAACCCTCTGAGGTCTAGGACATTCTTAGTCTGTAGAAGCTCAGGTGAAGGAGGTATCAAGGTAATAGTTAAGAAGCTGGAAATATAAGACTATATCCAGTCAACAGATCTGACAGCAGCCATGGGAGCTGCTTGTCAAGGGAAGGAACCAGAACCTGCACCATTTGTGTATGTTATCCAGGAGTGCAAGCTAATTGCATCCAACCTTCAAGAAGTTTTTTGGTTGGCTGTACATACTGGATAGGGTGTGCAGCTATGCACAGATTCATTTCTGTCCTCTGAAAGGAAAGGCAGAGGGGTTTTTTACTTTGATCATTTCAGCGGAAGGGAAAAGGCCACTTTCCAAAGTGTGGAAAGTGAGATGGCAAACTAGGAGACTTCTAGATACTGACCTGCTGACAGAAGACAGATAATAATTGTATTCGTGCTGAAAGTGAATTATTATGCATTAACAAGAGAGAAAAGATCTCTTGATAATTTTTTAAGAGTCTAGAGTCCAACTCCAAGCTATGTATTCAACTCAAAATTGATATAAATGCTCATTGAGATACGTAATAACAAGTGTTCATAAACAAACAAATTGTGGCTGATCACAGCTGTCAGCTTGTCCTGTGTACTTTGTGTTCTTGTGAATTGAGTATCTGTAAGAAACACTGGGTGAAGATGAGGAAAAGCAAATGCGTAGTGGCAAGTGTAAATAGCAAAACTGAGTTCTGAAACAACTGTTTAGGGAGGGACTCAATAGTAAACTGTTAGGGCTCTGACCCTTTCAGAATGAACAACAGGAGGAGCCATATTTAACCCTTACTCTCACTTCACATCAGTCAGAATGCAAGCTAGCTAGACTTAATAGTTTTGAAAACTGTAAAAATTACATCTTTTGTACCTAACCAAAGGGAGACTTAGGTCTGTTTTCACATAACTCCTGGCTTATTTTCTCCTTTTCAGTAAATGTAAGCAAGGATTAATAAGCATAATGTATGTAGTTATGTATTCTGGGTTTGTCTTAAGCTGTGCTTAGACTTCTTCCTTGCACAGGATTGTGCTGCATGAGGCAGCATTAGGGCAGGCTAATAAGGTCAAGCAGGTAGTGCCAAAGACCTGCCATCAATTTTGTGTAATACTAGGCAATCGGAGAAGTTATTTTGCGCAAGCTCTGGCCTGGTCCTGTGGTCTGAGTGCCCATTTGCTGGAGCAATTAGATGTTTTCCTGCAGTGCATTGTCTGGCTTAGTGGGTTTTTTTTTTCTTAATCTGAAAGAAATGCAGTTCATATGCTCTGACACAGTCCCAGCTTACATGCTTAGCTTTACATTGTAGAGCAGTCAAGAAACTTGTTTTAAAGTCACCCACCTCGCCAGAATTAAGTCACTGCTGTAGCTACAAAGTATCCTGATGTTAAGCCATTTGTATGCCAAAGTGACACAATAGGCATCATGTTAGTACTTTGTAGTGTTCTGGAATCTCTAATGATTGTGTAAGGTGGACCTGCTTCTGCAGAGGGGTTGGACTAGATGATCTCTAAAGGTCCCTTCCAACCCCTACTAATCTATGATTCTATGAAATTGGTTTATCACAAATATATTTCATGGTAGCTGTTTATATGTATTACTTAAAGGGACAGCTTCCATTTCAAATACAGACTATTATAAACTTTGATTATGACGATTCTGCTTTAGGCTAAACTTCTGTTACAGTGTTTCTTACTGACTCCTCTGTTTAATATGTTTGTGTTTGCCATATGTTGTTGCTTTGTCTTCATTGTAATTTTTTGTGGAAATTGTGAGAGAATCAAGCGTAGAAGTGTGGTGTATATTACTGGGGTAATGATGTGAAACGTGTCTACATGTAAACTTGCCTTCATAGGATAAAAACAGATGAAAGACACTAAATGTTTTTTCTATGTGTTCAGAGTTGTGTTTCTAGTGATTTTCGTTAAATCAAGAGATCTTGTAAATGTGCTTTTTAAAAAGTAAACATTTCCTTATATTAGTTTAACTACCATTAAGTATCTTAAAGGGAAGAAATTCCTTTTTGTCGAGAGATGGAAATTCAGAGTAGTGTGGCGTGTGGATCTTTGGTTCTCAAAACAAGGAGTTGTCAAACAGAAAAGTAAATCCATGTGACTATAAATGAATCTTTACCTTGCATCTTAGACTGCATCAGCATTTTTTATTTACTAGGTGTAAAGTGTGTCATGAATGGCATCCTATCTCAAATTGACCCCAAAAGGAACTACGTGTCTGAGGCTGTATAACTTAATAGTTGCTCTGGCTCAACTTCAAACATTGTTTCTATGCTGGTTGTTTCTTTCTAACTGTGATTTTTCTTTCAGTTGTTAAACTTGTAATCTGAATCATCTAATAGAACCTTGAAGATCTATGTACTCTTAAGTTATTTGCCATATCTTGTGGGAATTGCTTCAGAAGCCTGGATAAACTGCTCTTAAAGGAAACTTGGACTATCTTGAAGGGTATTTTTTGTTACTAGGGAAATTTTCTTGTAAACTCTGGTAACTTTGTTGTTCTTATTTTGCTACAGTTCAAGTTATTCTTCGTCTGCTTTGGATTTTGAGACTGAAAATAAAATAGATCCAGTATTTGATTCACCAAGAATGTCACGACGTAGTTTACGGTTAGCTGCTGCGGGAATTAGTAAACCAGATGATGCATGGAATGACAGCCATGACAGCTCTTACGTCGGAAACACGTCCTTCAGAGAACAGTCTTCTAAGTAAGCATTTTTTTTTGTCACAAGTTAATTCATTATTTAGTCTTGAGACTTCTTGTTTGAACTTGGTGGTACAAACATAGGTTACCTACCATTTTATTGTTTTGTTCTCATACTTTGAAAATTATCTTCAGTGAATGGTATGCACTTGAGGCTTTGCAAATGTATACATGCTTGAGTGTGAGGATTTTCTTTGAAACTTGGTTTGAACTGTCCATAGTCACATCTGTGTTAAAACACATTGATTTTCTTTTTTTTATTTAAAGTGAGAGATTAAGATAAATTATCATCTCTAGTGTTATGTCTTATTTGTCTTTGCTTTGTTTCCTAGGATGGTGAAGCAACGCAAAAGTATGAATCAACAATCTGGCAGTGCAAGACACACGCCAAGGAAAAATCTACCCAGCTCTTCCATTTTTAGCCAAAGCAGTTTCAATAGCCATGCTAGTGAGGCATCAATGGTATCCACTGTATTGGATGAATCTTTGATTCGAGAACAGACAGAAGTTGATCATTTCTGGGGTAAGTAATCGATGCTATTGTTTATATCTGACTGAAAATTGCTTATGGCTTAATGTGTATAAATATAGATCTATATCTCTATTTTCCCTACACACTTTTCCTTCCTGCCCTCAAGGATGTCTGCATGTAATGTTTTGCTGTAAGTATCTGCTTCTTAAGATGCCTACTGGAAATTCAGTCCAGTCGGTAAACTTGATTCACTGACATAGTGAACATCAGGACATGTTGCACAGTCAGGTTAATATACTGGGCAAATGTATACAGTTTTGTGATGCAACAACATGGATTGTGTAGATGTAATTACCAGTTATCGTCACTTTCTTAAAATGTACAGAGTACTGTACTTGAAGAATGGTGAACATTAAACTT
Source organism: Urocolius indicus (assembly GCA_013401255.1). NCBI lineage: Eukaryota > Metazoa > Chordata > Aves > Coliiformes > Coliidae > Urocolius > Urocolius indicus. Next base: position 20,544 of record WBNH01006560.1, on the reverse strand, counting down.
GCTTGTCTTTGGGCTTTTCAAAGATATTTTCTTCTTTGTTTATAAGCAGAAGTATGGTTCAGCTTAACATACCTTAATCTGAAAGTTTCAAATTAGTGGCACTTCAGGATTTCTTGAGAGGGTGTTTGTGTGTGGCTGGTGGGCTTGTTTTTGCAAATAAATGCAGGTATGCTTTTCTGGAACCTGCTTACCTCATTGAAGAGGAAAATATGGGATTTGTCTACATGAACTATTATCTATGCAAAGTAGATCAAGAACTTACTATTATCTCCCAATTCAGACTACTTGTTCCTAGTCAATATGCTTGTGACATTCCCAAAGTCCTAACGTGAAGACTTGTTTCAATCTCAGTAGAATGGGTTCTAAACTAGATTATCTAGCCCTTAAAACAGAATCTTCAAGTACAGAGTAGTTACCAAGCAACAGAAACAGCATAAGCTTATAATTAGGTGCTTTAAAGTCACATGGGAGCTAAGAAAAGGTGTATTATTTTCTCTGCCTCGTAGTAGAATGCTTTTCACTAACTGTTACCCCACTACGTTAATGTCTGAATATATGGATCTATTAACATGGTGGACAGTGGCTTTTCTTTGCAGTCTTAAAATAAGTGGGACTTCCAAGTTGATGTCGGGTATCTTAGTTAACTATGAGACTTATTTTTATTTATGACCAATTTTTTTTTCTCCTTTTGAAGGTCTGGATTATGAAGGTGACCCTAAAGGTAACTACACTTTTCCTTCCACATGCATTCTGTTTAATGGCAATTCGTGGTGGTAATGCTGATGTCAATGCACTGACTGTTTTACTCTTGCTTTGCTAGGTAGTGATACTACAATGATGCTAAATGGTGATATAGCAACAGCAGAAACACAGACCACAATGATCAATGGCTACACTTGCAGTGACTGCAGCATGCTTTCTGAGCGGAAAGAGGTTCTTACAGCATACTCAACTTCTCATGTGCCATCTTCCAGAATTTACTCAAGGGACAGAAGCCAGAAACATGCATCTAGTAAGTTACTTTTTCTTGTGTTATCTTTCTCTTATGTTATCTGGATAGCAGAGTGGTATACAGTTTAGTTGATGCACTTTCTATATAGTCTTATTTAAACACTTTCCTACCCTGCTAAACTTACCAATATCTAAATTCTACAGATTATATTAAATATCTTTTCCTATATCAGTCTAAACTTGATGTACTTGTTCACTTCTAACACGTAATTATCAACTTTTTTTTTCACTGATGCTGTAGGAATTGAAACAATTTGAAAATGAAAATGCTGTGGTATCTTTAACAAGTTACATTTCCAAACTGATTTGAAACAATTGCTGTACCAACCAGCAATGATCAGAAGAGTCTCCTGGTCTGGTATTGGATAGATATGTGTCTGTTTAGGAGGCTTTTGGTCAGGATTTTCAAGATAGAAATTTCTTCTATACAGTCCACTTACTATTTTTCTCACGAACTTTCAAGATTGAACAGAATTGTGTCTTTGCAGTACTTCTGATACTCAAGAAATGTCTGAGATACCTTTCTTTTTTCTACTCTCTTTTTTCTTCTCATTTAACCTTGGAGCTTATTAGAGTGTTTTTAGAAGCTAAACCTCAACTACTTGAAAAATTGAACTCTGATGGGGAAAAACTGATTCCAAATAAACTTGCTAGTGACTACATTCCTAAAAGCTCAAAACCAAATGCATCTTCTGTAAATAAGTTTCTGCCTTTGCAAGGCAATCTATGTTCTATGAGTGCTTATCTTCAGGGTCGTGACTACGCCTGGCTCTTGTACAGCATCTTGAATTTCTTGATGGTCAGTAGTCTTTAGTTAGCAGTTTTTCTTGGATATCCTTGAATTGGAAAGGAAACAATTCTGGAATTCTATAGGTGTGATGTTCTGGAATGAAATATGTTTTCAGTTGCAAAAAAAAAATAATCAGTTCATTTGGACTATGTCTTCAAGACAAGTACAGGTAGGAATTCTGCCGGCTTAGCATAATGAGCTAAAAGTGATACTGTATGAAAACTGTTCTCTGTGCTCTTGATTTTTTTTTTTTTAAGTTGTCAAGGAACTTATCTTTGTACATTCCCTTTAACTTTTATCCAGTAGTTTGAGTTAAACTGAGGAGAGCGGGGAAAGGGGCACACAATCATGGCAGGGTTTTGGAATGTGACTGAAGGAAAGCAGCAGTATGGTGGAGTTACTTCTTCAGCACCATGGGAAGAAAGCTGCTTTTAGCACTTGAGGCAGATTGCTGCAGTAACTTCCTCCACTGTAAAAGCAGAGAAATGAAGGTGAAGAATCCTCACCCTTTCAAATGCAAGAAGAATCTGTGACCCACAAAACCAGTATCAACAGCTCACACCAGTGAGAAATCCTGACTTCTGTAAGCAAGGAATTCATTGCTATTTAGAATCATTAATTCCCATGAAGAAAAGGTGTTCTTGCTGAAGTCATACATTCTGTCTTGAAGGTGCTTTCCTAAGGATGTGTAGTCATTACACTCGATTTTACAGCAGAGCTTTTATATCTGGGCTTTTCAAACAACACTTGCTTAAGTTTTATGCTTTTGATTAAACAAAGGTTTTTCCATGCTTAATCCTCACTCTTCCACATGCTGGTGGTCACCAGATAATAGAAGCACATCTTTATGTAGGTGAATAATGTGTGTTCACACTGTGGTTTTTTCAATAGGAGGAACCTATTTCTACATGAGTAAGATTCTGCAACTGGTCAAACATGCCACAGCATCTTTTGCATCATTATTAGTGCAACTATTTCAAATGGTTTTACTGAAGCTGGGTTATGAATTTAAAGGTACCTTTTCAGTTGTTTTCCTTGGTCTCCACACAAAGCCAGAGTGTGTGTGTTGCTTTTTTTTCTTCCTTATGGGCTTCACCTTTGACACTCTGGTATTCTTTTTCTATAGTCTTTTGATTGGCTCCTGTCTTACTTCTTTTTTTTTTTCCTCAATTGTACTATACTTTTTCAAATTTTCTCCTTGTTTTGGAAGCACTGGAATTCACAGATGAGATCTGTGTTGTGGTTGATTCATGCGTTGATTTTTTTTTTACTATGAAGTGGTAGAAGGTGATGGTTAAATTGAGAAACTTAAGTTGATAGTTAAAAACTGCTTTGTGTGATAGTGTCAAATTATAACTTCTCAGGTCTTTAAGTTTGGACTATCTTATTACCTTTAAGCCCACTACCCACTTAAAGCTTGATTAGATCTGTCTTGCAAAACTAAAACTACAGTCGTCACTGTGCAATGCTCCAAAACAACATCTTGTTTTCCCTGAAAATGTTCCAGTGTTCTTGGGTGCTTTTTCTTATATTAATTCATGCTCTACGAGTGAAGTTGAATTGATGTAGGCAGAAAGTAACTGATTTTTTTTGTGTAAAGCTTTGTTCTGTGTCAGTGCTTTATAACTTCACATGCTCTCTTCTCAGTCCTTTTAAGATCTTTGGTAAAACCAGCAAGATGTGTAATGGTTGGCCTGTTAGACAGAATGATGGGAATAGGGACTCTAGACTTAGTAAAAAAGCCCCTATGTAACATCTTACCAACTTTATCTGAAAAGCAGAAAGACTTGAACAAGAAAGCCTCCAATTAAAGAAGGGGGGGGGAAATAAATTACACAGAGTAGGCTTCTCCCATGATAATTTTCAGGTTTCTTGTGAGTAACCTGGTTTTAATAGAGAACCAAGGCAGTTTAGCTAAAATCTGCATATGATAACTAAAATGTGCAGATATCAAAAGCTTTGAACTGAAACTGTATCCTGTGTATCTCTTTCAACGTGTTGCAGCTCACTCCGACTACTGTGGAAGCATGAATGTAAAGGAATTCTACAGAGAAGATAGCCACCTTGGTGTAAATGAGGAATCAATATGTAAGTATAATGACTGATAGTATATTTTAGCCTTGGGCTATACATCAGATTGTTGCTGTATTAGTGGTATAAGATGCACCATGACTGTAGGGAAGCTAAAAGGTAAATGTTTGGCTTGCAACTTAGATGTAAGAGTCAGAATGGTCATTGCCTTGTATACTGTGATATTTCCCCAAGCAATTCTGTTCCATTGAAGTTTGCTTAGTGGTTTTTGGTTTGATAACTGACACTATGACCTTAACTTGTTCAAGATACTTTGTAACAATTTTGATTTGATCTTGACTTTGTCCTATTAACCAACTGTTACCACAACCAACAGGTGATGACTGTAAGGGGAAGAAACATCTTGAAATACACACCACAGACCACATGCAATCCTCATGGGCTAAAAGGGTAGCAAGGACCATTTGGCACACCTTTTCTTATGCAGGTTGACTTGGACCTTTTTTTCTTTTATTTTGCATCCCAGTCTCACAATGCTAACACTGGTTTGTGTTTGGGTTTTTTTACCTTCATTTACCAAAGTAGATTAGAAGTGTGAAATGCCTAGAAAATTAACTTACTTAACTCCTTTCCTCTCTGACTTCTTGCTCTGATACCGGCTTTTGTATGAGCTTGCCAGACTGCTTACCTATTAGTAAAAACTAGGTTTTAGTGAAAACATACATGTATATTAGAACAAGTCAGATTGTATATTTATTGTACTTTGGGGAAGTCTGTATACTCAGTTGAAAAGCTGCTTTTAAGTGAAAGCAAAGTATAAGGTATAGGTATGCAGCTTATTTGAATGAAGGGTTTTTAACATCTTATTTTTGTTCTAGTGGTAGTCAATTTTTACAGGAATCTTGTATAGGGATAGAATCTTCCCTGTGAGATGAGCGTTCCCTAGCTTGAATGACAGAGGCATCAAGAATCTGTTGAGTGCTCTTTATTCAGCAAAGGAAAATGGTTTGAGACACTCCAGTCACCTAAATGCTTTGCAAAATATTGGGTTGGTATATCTATAATCCCTCAGATTAACCCAGACATATCTGCTAATCTAAAAATGCAGGATTATTTTTGAAGTGTATACTTTGTAGTTTGATCTTTATAACAAACGGTCCTAGTCTTGGATATAGTAATTGTTGGCTTCAGTGGGTTTTGAGTAGCAACATTTAGTTACAGTGGGTTGTTCATTTTTATTGTTGGCTTTGCTCTTTTTAAGAGACTCAAAACTAACATAGTGAAGATCCTTGGGAATGTCCAGTTGAATGAAAATTTCCTGCTTCTGACTCTTAGTTGGGAATGTTTTCTATTATTTGTTAATATTTCTTAGACCTCATTAATTCTTTCACTGGGATTTTTAACTTTTAGTTATACCCTCTTCTACACATGAACTTAGATAAAAAAAGTTTGTAATTCAAAACAAGGTACTCTTAAAGTAACGATATCTTTAAAACTTGCTTATATGGTAATATTTTTGTTTGCTATTCTGTGCTGTACTTAGCATGGCAATATTAGATAAACATGCTACAAAATGTAAACTTTGTTTTTTTGGAAAAGTTATTCTAATGGTATGGATGCTGTTGATCTTTCTGTTCATTACTATACATGAAAATTCCTTACTAAATTGTCTTGCTTTGACTTCATATTTATTATTGGCTTGCTTTGCTTTTAAATAGTGAAGAAGCAAGTTTGTAGATTACAGAAGGATATGGTTTAAAATTATGCCAAACATGTAATGGGCAGGGGACTGAGTCTGTTTACTCATGGACTGCAAAAGAACTTTCAGATCATTTATGCATGTTACCACATAGAGCTAATTTGTTATAATCTAGGTTACTTTATGCTTCACGTGTTGCGAACAGTGGGAGCAACAGGATGGCTTGTGTCTCAGAAGGTGGTGTCTCTACTTTGGCTGGCCGTTCTTTCTCCAGGTTACTATCCTAATCTGTGTGTGCGGCCTGTTCCTTTTGACAAACTAGGCATCTGCAGTGTTTGGCTTATACTAATTCCACTGTGCTTATTCTGTAGCTTTTCTGTCATGAAATGCATGTGCTACTTTATTGACCAAAATGTGCTTAATGAGAGGATATATTTATGTTCACAGGAATAGTGGGAAACTAACTAGACTGTCTTATGAGGGAATGAGCATGAATAGCACAGAATATGGGGTGTCGAGAACAATGGGGTGTATTTGGTTTGTTAGTCTCTTCTTATCTCAGTATACTTCTTGGCAAAAAATGATGCTGCTAATCTATATGTTTCTTGTAACGTACCAAGGTCTTCAGTGCATGATAACTTGGATTGAAACATTAATACTGAATTTCTGGCAAGATGGCAGTGTTATAATAAATGAGCATTTCATCTTTTTGCATGACTATTGGCTTTATTGAATAACTGATATTTTAAAACTGTCATACTTGTGATATCTAGATATTTACAAGCTGCATGTGTTGCCTGTACTCATGCATTTCTCTGCTGTGCAAAGTATTCTTGGCTACAGTTGCATGTGCTTCTGCTTTGCTTCTTCAACATGTGCCACAGTAATGACATTCCACACTATCACTTTGTCTTCTAGGGAGGGCAGCTTCTGGCATGTTCAGGTTACTCAGAACTGGGTGGTATCAACTTGTTACTCTGATGTCTTTCCTCAAGGTGTTTCTTTTGAGAAGGTGTGTATCCATTGGAAAAAAAAAAAAAAAAAAGCTTTGTGAGCTACTTATTTACCCACTTAAAATATAAACCAATAAAACATAACTGTATTGTTTTTTGTAAAATGTTTCCTTTCTCTAGATGCCTTCCAAAGATCTACAAGCTGTTACTGGTGCTTATTCCACTTCTACTTCTATTAGGTATGTAAATCACTTAGTTTTATTACAGATTGGTGTATGCTTACTACAGCTGTTCAAAAATAGCATTTTTACTTGAACTTCCAGTTTTTGAAGAAGATGCAGAAGTAAAAAAGAGCAAATTTGTTTGTGAACTAGGTAGTAACTCAAGCTTTCAAAGTACTGACAAGGCAGAGAGCCTTCCCTATGCTGTGAAAGGACTGATCTTCATTTTATTTCATATAGCTCTTTAGACAGAGTAAGTAAATGCAGAGGCCCTTTTTTGTTTACCTCCCTGATAGTAATAGGAATGAGTTCATAAAGAGAAGGATGCACATTGATTGCTTTGATTGTTGTCAGTCTCCATAGAACGGTGATAAAGTTCTTTTACCAACTCATCCTAAGTCTTTCCAATGGTCTAGATGATGTTTCAGTTGTTTAAAGTACTATTAATCAGACCAAGTTAGTTGACAGTACTTGAGGTGAGCTATCTACTCAGCTTAAAACATTTACTAGAAGTGCTGGGCCATTTCTGAAAGAGTTTCGTGTGTTTGTGTGTCTGAAACTTGTAGTTACTTTTTGGGGAGAAGATGAAGCCTCTCAGAAACTTACAGTAGGGATTCAAAATCCTCTGTACTAGGGACCATAAGAAAGGAAGAAATTACCCTCTGTAGAAAATGCTGCTACCCTTCACTAAGATATTGCAAAAAATAAGTGTAATCTTTGTTAAATGCTAGATTGTTTCCATGGAAACCTGAGTTTCCTCTAACTTGTTGTAGATACTGTGCAATGTGCTATGTAGTAAGTGGGGTATAAGACAAGATATTTTCCATTGAGATAAAGAGCAGTATTTGCATCTGCCTGCATTGAGCGTGGCTTGTCTTAATCATTGAGATCAAGGTCCCAGAGAAGAAGCAGTACTATGAGATTAAGGGTATGTCTTGATACATAAACTCAATTTGCCAGCCATATGGCTATGTGTGAGTGGTACTGATGGGTGTTTGAAACTGCCTCATTTTTATTTAGACTGCAGTAGCATCCGCTGTGTGACATCTCCCAGGCAGACTTAAGGTAGCTCATGTCCTTAAGAAGACAGATTGTAGATAGAAGAAGTCTTAAGGGAGCATTTCCTTGAACAGCCTTTTTGCATTTTGTTTCTAATGTAGGTATGTGGTTCTGGGGTTTCAATGCCTTCACTTTATTATTACCTTCATTGAATTGGACAAGAACTGATAGAATACAGAGAACAGAGGACACTATTCGTGTTCCTGAACCACAGGCTGATTTTTCTTATCCTGTGCAACCTCCTAAGGTAAGGGAAAACAGTCTAGGGAAGAACTTTAAAATGTTTAAGACTTGTTAAAGTCAGTGTTTCAGTATTGTGCAATAACACTTGACACACAACAGTATTGTAAATAAATATCTTGATTTGTTAATATTTAAAAAAATCTCTTTATACCTTAGGATACCATAAATGTCTTTGATTCTGGTCGTATAACTGAGCTGGAAAAGCAAATGGCCTTCGTATCTGACAGATGCCATCACCATGATGAAGAATACAGCAAAATGATGCTTCTACTCCATAATCTTCAAGATCAAGTTGCCCAGATGAGTGACAAAGGTGAAATATTAAAGCTAATAAAAAATGTGATGGATCAACATCTTAAAGATATGAAACTGGAGGAAAAGGTAAGATAGTTACTGGTGCTTTCTGGTACTGATCAAAGTATCCTGTTTTAACGATGGAGACTATCAGTGATTTGACTTTAGGATCCTTTTTCAGTTACAGAATTAACTGATAGGTAACGAATGCCATGGAGTAGCCATTGGCATTTCTTCCTCTGTTATTGCTGACAAAGAATTAATTTTTAGATAGGTGATCTAAAGCAGAATCTTACCTTGCTGAAAAGCAGCTGGATTTATCCTGTTCTCATACAGAGAAAGAAGATTATAGGAAGGACTAGTGATAAGGGAGTTTATCACAAAACTTCCCTGTGTATAACCCCGACTACTGCTGAATCAGACCTTCATATTTATTACAGATTCTGTAATTTATCACGCTACCTGAAGGATAAGTCACTTAATTTTTATTTCATTCAGTGAGTGTTTATGATTTGTAGTAAAATCTGTTATGCTATTTGTACTCAAAAAATGCATCGCTCTTTTTCTTCCCTGTTTAAGACCGACTTCCTGGCTTTACATCAAGAACATGAGTCACGCATCCTGACACTGGAAGACCTTCTTGGAAGACTCTCTACTGAATCTAAGGTATTGAGTTAGCTGTGCTAACTTGCTCTAATTGTAAGCCAAGTAAGCTTTTGTTGGCTATATCCCATCCCTCGGTTTGCTTTATCTGTTAGTGTTGTTAAAAATCTCAAAAATTGTTTGTGTTCTTCCTTCTTGAGAAGAGTCTCACTACAAAGTTATTCACTTGACCAGTGAGGCAGGTTCTATTTGGAATAATACAGAAGTACAAACATAAGTGTGGGGAGAGAGATCTGTATAGGTGGTGCTAAAAATGCATCCTTTTAATTCAACGTTCTTCATCCTTTTTCTGTCACTTGTCTTTGTTTCTATATGTTAAAACTACCTTTTGTGTTCTTTAGGACATCCAGAAGGAGCTTGACATAGCCAGATCAAAAACAATGAGGTATAAACCTTTTCCAAATATATTTTTCTTTTTCAATCCTGGAGCTAACAGATGGTGATACACACGTTGTTCTTTGAAATACAACAATCCTTTTCTTGATGTCAGTTAACTGGCCTTAAGAATTGGTGTTGTCAGCAAGAGTGTTTCTTAGACTTTAACTGTGATGCCAAACATCAGCACAAGGCCTGTTTCCAGTGTTTGAGTTGTCCTTCTACAACACGTTTTAGTACAGTTGTTTAGATGGAGGAGCAGAATGAGTGACTTTTCATCCTCTTATGAATGCATTAGAATTTTTCCTCACATTGTTTAGTGAGGTATACAGTAACTGCCTTCTATAGGATTTAAATATAAAGTCTTGAATTATGTCAGTTCTGACCTTCACCTCTGCTTTTGTCAGCTATACTGCTTTCCACTAAAGTACAGTGTAATATTGAGGTAAAAACTGCACTTCATTAAGTAGTTTCCCATTGGGAAGGGGAAAAGAAACATGTCATAAACTGTAATTTAAATGAGATGTAACTATAAAATGGCTTTAGAATGATGCCTGATAGTTTTGGGGTTTTTTTCCTGCAGCATGTTCTGAACAGTCATCTGTGTTGGTCATATGTGACCTGCTACTTAAGTTCAACTTGTTACCTGCCTCTTAACTTATTCTGGTTTATGTAAGGTAACCTGAAACTCACTCTGACCAGTGGCAAACTCATGCAGGTAAAGGTTGACTGGTTTGCCATATATGTATTTGACTTGACTTGTCAGCCTGATGATGTTCTAAAGTCATCACAGCTGGATTTAGTCACAACTTCAAAATACTTTGGTTTGGATATTAGTCTTAAGTATGCCTTAACATCTTCAAGGAACTGCAAGCTCGCAATGTGTCATGGTGAATAACTGAACTAGGAAGGCACTTTGTATTAGACAAGTATGTTCTCACACCTTTGGAATGATCACTGATGGAATGATTGAATTTTTTTCCTAATTTTTGACTCCTTGTTTTTGTCAGAGATGATGATGAACATAATCAACTGTTGTCCAAAGTTAAAAAGCTAGAAGTAGAGTTGTCTCGGATGAAATCGGAGCTGTTAACTGAGCAAAGTGTGAAGACAAGTTGTGAGAAAATAGATGCCATTCGTGAAAAAGTAGGTTCTGTAACTAAGTAAAACTTAGTACTCCTTAACTTTGTTCACTAAGGCACTGCAATGAGTAACGTGGGGGGTTGTATTCATCTTAAAGAATAGTAGTGTTTTATGCAGTGATACTGTAAGCTTTTTTCCATTAGTATGTAGCACTTTACTAGATGAGTTTGACTTGTTTTTTACAATGGCAGGATCTTTGCGATTAAGATATGATGCAATAGCAATTCTTAAGATATGATGCAACAACAGTTCTGTATATAGTCCTCTGCTGTTCTTACCCATATGCTTTGCCCAACCCATGAAAATGGGGAAAAGAAAGTTATGTAAAAGCAAGTTAGGTTTGTGACCTGAGAGCTTTTTAAAAAAAACCAATCAGGTTTAAATTCTTCTGAAGTCTGACTATGATGTAGCCAACAAAACACAACATTAACTGTTGGTACAGGATTATCAGCTTTAGCTAAAATACCATTAGTGATAATGCTTAAATATGATCTAACAATTGTGTATGGCATCAAAACATACTGTGAGTGATTAACCAACCCACTTAACTAGGCCTAACAAGCACACTGCTCCCCTTAGAGTTGCCACATTGACTTCTTTGAACTGCTGCAGCTAAATTTTTATTCTGATGTGTTGGACCCCTGACACAAAGTGCACAGTTTGCTTAGGGCTTTCTTTATGTGTGTCTTGTTCATCAAACCAGTGAAGCATCCAGATTTCCCATGTGTCCTTCTGCACACCCAACTGGTCTGTTACTTCAGTGTAAGTCAGTGTGGCTAAAACATGTGAAAGCCAGGCTTCTGTGTAGTACTTGAGTAGATATTATATACATACATATTATTACTAACTGGTTTATGAATACTAATAATTTCCATTATAATTAATGGCTTTTTTAGGTAGATGCCCAGGTCAAAGAATCTGTCAAGCTAATGTTTTTTGGTGATCAACAAGAACACTTTCCTGAATCCCTTCTCCAATGGCTTACATCCAATTTTGTGAGCAAAAGTGATCTGCAGACTTTGCTACAGGATCTAGAGTTGCAGATCCTCAAGAATATTACTCTCCATATGTCTGTTACAAACCAAAAACTAACATCTGAAGTAGTAACAAATGCCGTGACTAATGCAGGGATTTCTGGAATCACGGAATCGGTGAGTTTAAGTTCTCAAAAGTTCAACTAAAACTACAAATAATCCTTTTATAGGCATTTTGTGGAGCATCACTATCAGTATAAATGTTAAAGATTAAAGACATGTTGGGGGAAATAACTGAAATGGGGACAGCTACAGAAAAAGCATGGTATTCAATGCATGCATCTTGAAAATTGAAGAATTTCCCAAAAATCACTAAGTATACCAAAGAAATGTCTCTGGGTCTTGGGAATGTGGGAGGAAAAAAATGTAACCTTTGAGGAAAACACCTGTCAAGATGCATTAAATCATGCATTAAAAACAGCCTCTGTCAAGACTTGATGGAATGCAGCATCTCAAAAAGATGCTTCTATACATAAATACAAGTGTGACTCATATCAACTGATAAAATAATAGACATATAAAAATCTTTCTCTCTCCATTCTTCTCTGTGTCCATCTGTAGCAAGTACAGATAATTGTAAACAATGCCCTGAAACTCTACTCTCAAGACAAGACTGGTATGGTGGATTTCGCTTTGGAATCTGCAGGTAAATAGGAGAGGAAACAGCATTTTTTTCTATTCATGTTATTTATGGTATTTACTAAAAATCTTGAAGAGTAAACGTTACTAGTATCCTTGTGTGTTACATGATCATCAGATTGCTGCAATCTGTGCCTTCTTACAGGGTTATGAATCAGCCTAGGTATGCATGGATGGGGAGAGACTAGTTCTTCCATACAACTGGATAGTAGAGAACCTCTGATCTGGAGGGGGAGGTACACACCACTGACCTCACCAGGGAAAATTAGTATTTTTCAGCTCTCATAAAAATATGTTAGAGGATTTTTTTTAAATTTAAAACAATGTAGTTGATACCAGCATTTTGTCTCCAGAAAATTACTGGACTTTAACATATTTAAATAGTGTTTTTTTTTTTTTTCCTGGGGAAAGTAACTTTTATTCATTAAGCTCTGTAAAATCTCTGCCTTAAAAGTCTTCAGGAAGAAGTAATTAAATATTTATGATAACTTGATATATCTTTTTTGAGGTGGCAGCATTCTGAGTACTCGCTGTTCTGAAACCTACGAGACCAAAACAGCGTTAATTAGCCTCTTCGGAATTCCTCTGTGGTACTTCTCTCAGTCTCCCAGAGTGGTGATTCAGGTAATTAAAGGCTGAGTAAACAAATTCAGCAGTTATTATTTTGCATTGAGTTATTTGGGATGGTTTTTGGATACTGGACATTTCTGTCTAATATATTTGAGAGCATGGGTACTTTGAACTGTGCTCTCAAGAGTCAGTTGAGTTCTGGTCATGGCTGGATTCCTGCTCTAGTAAAACTAAGACCCTTATAGGAGGTTTATGTGATTCCTTGGACTTCTGCAAAGTGACAGAACTGGGAGGATTCATGTTAAAGTAATCTCAAGGTGGATCTTCAAAACACTGCTGGTAGTTCAGGCGGATATGCTGCCTGCCTGAAGAATTCTTCTAACAAGATATGTTCTGCCACTTACTCTCTAGGACCGTCCCTAATAATTTGAACTGCATTTCAACTCTTTAATAAAAAAAGAAAAAACATTACAAAATGCTTGTGTCTTTATTGGCTTAGTCCCATCCTATTTTCTCCTCCTTCCTTCTGTCTAGCCGGACATGTATCCAGGAAACTGCTGGGCTTTCAAAGGATCACAGGGGTATCTCGTAATTAGGCTTACAATGAAGATCTATCCAACTGCCTTTACGATGGAACACATACCAAAAACACTTTCACCAACAGGAAATATCACCAGTGCTCCTAGGAACTTCTCAGTATATGTAAGTTTGTCTCTGAACTTAAGCTGATGTTTGTATGCATTAAGTGGATCTGTTATGTATCTCACAAAATAGTGACTTAAGGGAGGACAACTAAGGAAAACTGTTTCTGTCATTGCTCTTACAATTGCTTATATTTAAGAGCGTTGAGATTTAGTAATATAATTGTTACAACTAATTTTGGGCAAGCTGTTTCTTTTCTCTTGATACAGTAGTGGGCACTCTTGAAGGGAGATGGTGATTCTTACATTGGTGTAGTTCTTTTGTACACTTTAATTGTTCTAACCTTCCTCTACTCCTTTGCCCCCCAGTTTTAGCTCTTCACCTTATCTGTGATGTGCCTTAAGTCTGTTTTTTAAATTGCTTTTAACTAGCACCACAGTTGTGTAGGCATGATTGCAGTACAGAAAACCACTGGCTACATCACACTATAGCTGTGATATCTGAGAATATTTTGTCTGGTTCTTTTATAAGCTTAAGCAGTCATCTGAATCTTGACTTCCATCTTGTTTAAAACCATGATGTTTTCTTATTCTTGTTTGTCCCTAGCAGTTCATATTGTACACTGTGATAGGGATTTTGCCATAGAAATGGCATGAAAACACATAAACATAGCATAACTATTTGCAGTGCAGGAAACTAAAACACAGGACTGTGCCTGAAGAAGCATAAAGGGACAGGAAACATTCTGATCCTGGTCTGATAGACTTCTGAGTACTCTCTTGCTGCTCAGTTATGTAGGCATGCTTCTGGGTTTGGCTTGACTTCAAATTTAATGGAAGCAAAAATCTTTATGCTGTTGTTACAGGGTCTAGATGATGAATATCAAGAAGAAGGACAACTACTAGGAGAGTATATGTATGATCAAGAAGGAGAGCCACTACAGATGTTTCGAGTGATGGTAAGTCTGGATGGTATGATTTAAAGCATCAGGAGAAAGATACTCGTACTTTCTATGGTGGTACACAATGAGCAGTGAAGGAAAAAGACCTCACTCTCTGTTGGGCTCTGTAGAAACCAAGAGGGAAAGCATCTGCCACACGCCTCAAAACCCATGGCCTAAATAGATGAGAAAGGAGGAACAGTTTGTGCTGTTAGGACACAGATGGTGTGGCAATGCTGAATGCATGGAGAGTCTGCTTCATGCTGCTTCTGACACCCTTCATAAATAACAAGTTGTAAGGCAAGGAGGGTTCTGCTCAAAGCAGCAGGAAGTTCCCAAGGCATTACTCAGTTTTACTAGTAAGACTGGGTAGTTGCAGAAATCTAAGCAAGCAACTTCAATTGCACCTGATTACTAAAAACCTAACTCTGGTTTGTGTATTTGCTTTTTCCTTCTCCAGGAGATGAGTGAAAAGGCATTTCAAATAGTGGAACTGAGAGTTCTTTCTAACTGGGGACACGCAGAGTACACGTGCCTGTATCGGTTCAGAGTGCACGGCACACCTGCCGAGTGAGCACCTGTGCTACAGCTCGGCTGGGCCTGCTGCACACTTTGTTCTCTGTCTGTATATACCAGGAAGCCTACAACACTGGAATCTTTAAAGGATGAGGATGGGAGATGATCACTTGCAGAACCGTTGATCCTTTGATAAGGGCAGAAGAATGTCAGCAGAAGTGTATGAAACATAACTTCCATTTGCTCTAATGCTCAGCTTGTCATTGCCAGTTAGCTTCATATTTTTGTGTCTATGCTGAGAGAAATAATGCATGCAAGCTACTCTGGTTCATAAAGCCCGGTTGGCAAAAAGGTGGCACCTATTTTACTACAAATGAATGTATAGGGTTTTTTTTTTAAAGAATAAACCACACTTTCTGCAACTAGGAATCTGGGTTTTTTTGTTTTTTAAAAATCTAGGACTTAACTGCATACTTCAGTTAGCTTGGCACCATAAGCCAAAAACTGTGGTACACTTTCAACACTGACTGTGGCAAAAGGTGTCCTTCAGTTGACCCTTGTTTTTGACCTTGGTGGTGGATCCAAAAGGGCAGCTTTATGTATTGAATATAACAAATACTACTATCAGGGAAAAGTTAACCAAAACCAGTTTAAACACCAGCGACTGAGAATGCTTTACTGTAACTTGAGGCCACGAATTGCTCTAAGAGTCAGGGATAACTTTAACTGAACTTATATTAAAGGCTTTTACTATAGCAACTTGGCCAGTTTGTTCTTCTTTGGTGTCAATTACAGATCAGTCTCAATGCACTGACAAGCTGAGACATCTGCTAAATTGCTTGGTAACCTTTAGTATACAGCAATTTAACAATCTTAATTTGTCAAGATTGATCTCTCTGGGATGAAAATTCCTTAGGCTGGTTCGCTGTGACACTGGATAAATGCTGTACTGTGAGAATACAGTATGTGGAAAAACGTGAGTGGAGTAAAGCCCACTGCTTCCCGTGACAAGCAGGACTTGTGCACAGTACTGTGTGGAAACACCCAGCCAGTCCTTGGGCTGTCCCCAGAAACCTTTAGCCGGGTCTAAGGAGATTAGTGTCTTGCTCTCAGAAGCAGTGTTTCCACGTAGAATGAGATGAAGCTGCTTATTGCCCCCTTTAGGATGGTTACTTGGAAGAGCCTTCTCGGAAAAGATTCCTGAACTGTATTCAGAACTTTTCTCTTTCTGTTGTAAGACATTTTATAGTTACACATGAACTGTTAACCCAGGGAACCGCTGACTGGTTATGTATATTGCACAGCAGTCCTCAAATGTTTTGGATTAAAAAGAAGACTCCATGTAAAGAACTCTTTTTTATTTTCACTTGACCTAGAGTAAGAACCTATGGCCTATGCAGAGGAGCTAGGTGACAAATGTACAGGTGTTTTCATATTATAGGTTACATATTTAAAATTAGAATGATCCTGTATAAATTGAAATTAGGTAGCTGGGGTGGGAATATTTTGAATAACACTAACTTATTTTTTAAAAAGCAAGATAGGACTTTGTGCAATGTATTTTTGTAAATGCTTTTCAAAATGTCTGTTATTCTTTTGCTGCCTCCAAACTGACAAGATGCTATTGAGATGTTTAAATAAAGAGTTTTAATTTTTGAAAGTGCATGTAATATTTGAAAGAAAAAAATAAAGCTTCTTTTCTGTACTTCTGAGCACCTCCTTAAATAACTGACAACACCAACGGAACATTGAAAACCAAACACCTGCCTCCCGGGCTGCCAGGCTCAGCTTTCCCCAGGCCTCCTTCCCAAATCTCACCAGCCTTTCCCCGTTTCCCTTCCTCTCTCTGTGCTACGGTGTGTGTCTGTGTGGACCTGAGGAGGGTAGCAGTGGCCCAGGGGCTGCGTGTCCTGGGGCGGGTGCGTGCAGCAGCGCTTTGGGCTGCAGCGCAGAGACCTGCTTTCATCGGTTTGTTTTTTCATAGGGTTTGAAATGCTGGGAGGGGGAGACGTGTTTGGTTTTGAGTCCTGAGCTTTCCTCGGCTTTGCCGCCTGCTCGCTGGGCGGCAGCAGCACGCTGCTCGGGGTTTCCCCCCCGCACCCCTCCCTCCTTTCTCCACGTTGTATTCTCCTTTTCCCCGTGGGCACGGGCCGGCTCCGCGCTACCGGACTCGGTCTCTGCGCCACGCCGCAGCCTCAGCCGTTTCTAACGGGCAGACGCGTCCCCGCCCCTCGGTGTGCGCGGCCGCGCAACGCCCACAGCCCCGCTCCGCTCACAGCGCCCCCGGCCCGCCCCGTGACGCCGCCGCTCGCCTCCGCGCAGCCGCGCCGCCTGAGCCTCGCGGGCCGCCGTCGGTGGGCGGAAGCCGGGCGAAGCCGCCCGCGACGTCGCGCCGGGGCTGCGTGCGTCCGCCCTCCCCCTCCCTCCCTGCCCCTGCTCGGCGTTGATGGCGGCGGCGATTATGGCGGCGGAGCAGGAAGCCGCGAAAGGCGGCGGCAGGAACCGCGGCGGCGTGCAGCGCGTGGAGGGCAAGCTGCGCGCCAGCGTCGAGAAGGGCGACTACTACGAGGCGCACCAGATGTACCGGACGCTCTTCTTCAGGTAGGGCCCGGCCCGGCCCGGCCCGGCCGCCGCGCCGCCCCTCCCCCGCGCGGCCTTCCAGAGCCTTCCCACGCACTCTACCTCGCTGCCGCCCGCCGCGCCCGCACCCGCCCCCGCTCGCCATTGGCCGCCGCCGCTGTCCGTCTCCGCTCCCGGCGCCCTGATTGGACCGCGGGGGGGCGGGGTGGGGCGGGTACGTGCCGCGGGCGGTAGGGCGAGCGGGGCCCGGGCTGTCCTCGGCCCGGCCGCCTTTCCGCGCCGCTGCAGGGACACGGCAGCCCTGCGAAGGGGCTTGGGGCGGCGCGGGGAGCCGCTGCTCGACGGGGCTTAAAGGTGAACTCGGGGGCCGCGGTGCGGTCAGGCCCGTCCCGGCTGAGAGAGCCGCCGCCTCCCGGGAACACACCGTCCCGTCCTGTCCCGTCCAGAGGTCACAGGCAGAGCTCGGTCTTGTCCCCCGTTCCCGAAGGTGTCTTGGTGGCGTCACGTCCCGAGGAAACGGAGCAGGGCCCTCCCTGCCGTTCGGTGTGGCCCCGCTGTGTCTCCCCGGAGGCTGCGGCCTGGGCCTTTGCCGTGCCCCTGCCTCCAGGACCGTCCCCTGAGCTCCAGCAAACGCCTTCTTAGCAGTCTCTGGTTTGGCAGTTCATTTTAAACGTTAGCCTGGCTCTGGAGTGGATTGTTCTGAAGGTTTTGGCTTGATGACCCGTCAGCGAAGAGGCAGGGCTGGTTTGTTGCATTGTAGTCATCCTCTGATGCCACGTTTAGGAAAGGGCAGCTCTCAGAATTGCAAGAATCCGTGGCATGGAGGAATGTTATTAGTTGGTGAGACGTTTGTGTATGTGACAATGCCAAAGTAGGGCAGGCCCAGACGTTTCTTTAGAAATATACAGCCCTTGATGTCACCAGAAACTTACTTTTATCACAGACCTTTTTTAGATTTCCTTATTGCCTTTTTCACATCCACTGTAACTTGGCAGTGTCTCCCTTTATCTCATCAAAATACAAAATGTAGGCCTTTGCTTTCAGGGGCATGGAATGATGATGTCTTTAGGAGTTTCTTTGGTCAGTCCCTGCTGTGTTTACTCCTTGTTCTGCTAGGGGAGGGCGTGTGGGAAAGCTCCCTTCAGAGTCTTGGTAACTCACTTGTGTGTCAGCTGCCCTCAGAGCTCCTCTGAGTTGGAAAGGGAAAGAAGAGCCTGTGGGTATGCTTTGAAAAACAGCAGCCAGGTATGTGGCAAGGAGAGTCCTTGTGCACTGTCTGTTGTGTACATTAGATAGCCTGCCCTACCAAGCACCATTGACTAACCCCATTGACTTAAAACACTTGTGTTCTGCTGTAGCAGCTGGATGGGATCAGCAAGGGCACCATCTAGGCCTTAAGGCTGAGATTGTATTTGAGAATAAATCTAAGACAAAGAATGGCCTATTTTATAGTAAGGATTATGTGACGGCTGCAGTGTCAGAAGATGACTTGGCTCAGCGGGTCACTTCTTATCCAGTCTTCTAAATGTATTAACTCACATTCTTTGCTTAAGCCTCCCTGAATTAATTTGGAATCAAAGATCCCGTCTTTTTCATCTTAATTGCAAGAGAAAGAAGGCACTTAATTAAACAAGAAGGTGACATTTGCATAGCTGGGGAAAGGGTTTCCTTCTAGGCAAAAAGATATAATGAGTCCGTGAAACTTATTTGGAAAGTCACTTGAGACCAAAAAGGAGTCCTGGATCATCTTGTCTGTCCTCTGTAAAACCTGTGTTAAATGTCAACAGTTTTCCAGAGACACATTAACAGGGAGGGAGACAGTCTCAGCTGCAGAACCGTAACTGGAATAGCCAGTGCCTACTCCTTTAAACAAACACCGGCCTGGAAAACATTTGTTCTGCCATCAGTTGCATTTTGTACTTGAAATCCTGACTCAGAGTTTCAAGTCATAAACAGAGATATGTTTGAGGGATGGAAGAGGAAAGATTATTGCAAGCTTGCCTCCTGCAAGCTTCTTATCTCTACCTGTTGTCCACAGAGCAGGTGGAGAAACTGCTGTCCTGCCTGACCCTGAGCAGTGAGTCCCGTGCTCCTTCCAACAGGAGTGCCTGGGCCAGTGCTGTTAGGTGCAGGCTGGCTGGGTTGAATTCTTCTCTGTGTGTGATTTGGTGATGGAGTCAAACTTCCAAGTTTGACATCCACTTTGTAGTTACATCGGTGCCTGATTTGCTCATGTTTGTAGTTACTTTTTCTGGTAGAAATGAGCTGTTCCAGGATTTCAGTCACATAAACATTTCCCTCTTGTACTAAAAGTCGTTTAGCTCAGTGTAGAGAATATTTATTTGTATTTTAAAAACCTTTTTAAATAAAAATGAGGTTAAAAAAAAACACAAGACCACAATTCTTTTAAATGTATTTTATATTGTAAAGCTGTTTTCAGCATCTTTTATTATCTGATATAATAATTCTCAGATCGAGAGCTCCCAAATAGCATTGGGAATCTACTGGAAGTTGGGTTTGTGAAAGTAGCTCTACACTGAGATTTGGAGTAAAGCTTCTAGAAGCAAACCTGGATGTGAGGCCAACTATAAAAAAGGCAGGAGATACCCATCCATTTGACTAACATGCAGAGCATTTACTCTGGTGATTGCAAATCTCAGTTGCCAAGGATACTTACTCTGAAAAAGCTTGACATTGTCCCATCCATTATTGCAGTTCTTTAACTGATTTGGGTAAAAGACTGTGGGTTTTTTTGGAAGAGAGGAGCAGGGTGAGAGGACTGTCTCCTCTCTCTCTTGTTGTTGGTTCTGATTTTACCAGTGGGAATGCTGCAGAGGCAGGGAGGCTGCTCCAGAGAGGGGTGCAGCAGGGGCACAGCACGACCATGTGTCAGAGAGGACAAAGCCAATATTGGAGATACTACAGCAGTGTGGGAGAACGATGCCTTTTCCCCCTGATATGAGAAAACTGGCTGTTGTTATTAACTGCTCAGAAAACAGACTTCTTGAGAGGCGGTGATGATAAATGGAAATTGGAAAGTTGTATCAACTGCCACACCTTAGCTACTTTTATAGGAAATGCTGCATTTATATATTGATCTGCAATTTATGTATTGATGTCATTAATATTTACAAGTCTATA
>WBNH01006558.1:1037-17159 GCA_013401255.1 Urocolius indicus | reverse complement strand
GGAAGGCCCTTCCAGCACCCACCCCTTTGGAGATTCTGCGATTATTTGTTTCATAGGAACATAAGGTTGACCAGGAACATGTTGCTACAATCACAGACAGTAACATTAAGACAGACATTTATGTGAATTTCTTATTTGCTGCTTTTTTCTACATACTTTTGGTAATTCAACCAGATTCCAAAGTTACTGAGTTGCCCTAATGCTTCTATAGAGATCTGAATTCTACCAAAATCCTTTGTTTTATTTAGTGTTAGAAACAACCTGCTCATCTCCAGCTGCAGCTGTCTGCTATCAAAAAGCTTCATTTGTGAGAAACGAAGCTTCATAAATGTTACACTGCAAAAATATCCCACCATTTCTGGGTTTCAAGGTGGATGAAGAGTTTGATTTATTGTTACTTAAATATCAAGTTCAACTGTGTAACAGTTGCATTCAGTAAAACTGGCTTTTTACTTAGGGCACAAACCAACCTGCTGCGAGCTGACAGGAACCTTCACAGGGCAGTGAGCTTTGCAAAACGTTAACTAAAGAGTCTGGAGTCACAGTCAACCTGTCTTAAAGTGCTGACCTCATTTCCGACAGCAACTGACCCTGCTTTCAGTTTGCCACTTCCAGAAGAGCAGTGATAAACCTTCCTTATTTCAGCTGATCCAACTGGGTCAGTTGAGTGAACAATTACATGAGCTGCAAACCCAGGACACTTGTCTGTGCATCAATTTGGGAGTAAAAGCAGAACCAGAAAGGTTTGCTAGTCATAAACATTTGAAAGAGTCAGGAACAAGAAACATCAGTTCTGCCCACACACAACACCTCCTCTGTTTACTAAAGGAGCTAGATTTCAAAACAGGAGCACATTTCCTCAAATGTCTTCACACTGGAAGCAGCTTCTTACTACCAAGTGAAAACAGAAAACAATACACCAGATTTAAAGAAGCTTTCTAAGGTTTGTTTTATGCCTTGTAGATACATTCCAAATTCCTTAGGCAATCACAGAATCTTAAGGGTTGGAAGAGATTTCAAAAGCTCANTCCAGCCTCCTCACACCCACCCTATACCTATTTGTAAACACTAATGAGGTCACTCCTCAGTCTGCTCCAAACTAAACAGCCCCAGCTTCCTCAGCCTTTCATCACAAGGGAGAAGCTGCATTCCCTTTATGGCCCTGCATTGAACTCTCTCCAGCAGCTCCCTGTCCTGGAACTGAGGGGCCCAGAACTGGACACAATATTCCAGATGTGGTCTCACAAGGGCAGAGCAGAGTGCGAGCAAAACCTCTCTGACCTGCTAAAAAGAAACACAAGAAAAAAAATTAACATTTTCCCACTTCAGACTAGAAAACCATAGGTTAAGATGTATGTTTGCATCTGCTTATGTTTGAATAGACTTTCAGAATTGTATATAGAAAGCATCCCCATTAACAAATAAATCTCTGGAGGCTACACTTACTGTATTCAGCACACTCGAATGGTTTATAACCAACAAAATTGCTCCTTAGGGAAAAAAAAAAAAACACACCCACATTTCAAATGATCACTGATTTTGATACAACTTTTCTCTTTGCTTATTTAAATCACATTTAGTAACTGTCATTCTGCCTACACTGATTCGAGCAGTCCACCTGCTTTTTCGGTACTCATTCCATCTGAACCCCTGCAACATTTCAAGAGTTGAAAAGCAATCTGTTCCACTTCCAGAAAAAAAAAAAAAAAGCCACAAGAAAACTTTCACTTTTGGAAAAAAAACACTTGAAACTACTTGTTTTGCAACAAAGACTTGAGAACACCTTTTTGCAACAAGCTAAGGTTTTAAACCTAAAGCAGATTGATGCTTTCCATTTCTGACAACCTCTGTGCAGTAGATATTAAATACTGAGCTTAATTTAGACCCTTTTTCTGCTATCTGTGAGTAATTCACAAACTAGTTTTTACTTGCGATGGTTTTTCTCAGGTGTTTTCCCAATATTGTCTGTAAATAAACATCAAGCTGATTTCTGAACGTTTTACCCTCGCTGCTGCTCTTTCACAGTTTCTTTGGCCACATGCTGATTTTTTTTTTTCTGAAAACTGATTTTAATAATTCAACCTTTCCACTGAGAACACAGGCATGAGAAAAAAGAAAAAAAACAACCCAAAACATGAGGAACACACACTGAATGCCTTTTTTTTCCCCCCCGATTCCTGTATTGCGAAGGATCTTACTTCAGTTTCACTTCTGTGCACTTCACAAGAAGTACTGGAAGATCCTCTGCGAATGTAACTGCATCTTCCAAAGTCACAAGGAAGTCACCCAGGCAAACACACATCTCTGTTATCTTCTCCTTTTCCTTAAGGGAAACCATCAGGAGTTCATGCCTTTTAAAAACAACTGTTTCTCAACACAGTACTTGCAGCACATGTGATTTAGGATACCAAGCTAAGCGCAGCTGGTAAGTATCAGTAATATTTTGACTGCTGCTTTAGGCACTATGAAAATGATGCCAAAAGATTTAAGATATTGAAAAAAAAAAGAAGGAAAAAAAGTTTAATTTCTTCTCCAAAGAGATACAAACAATGGTCAGTGAAATGTCAGTAGTGTGAGGCAGGTCGTGAGGCCAGAATCCTTTCAGTAGTACCATACTGGCTACACTGGTATCTAAACTAGCTGAAACATCTCCCTACCAAAAGCTACATCCTTCTCATCACAAACTCACAAGTCCCTTAAAAATATCAGTCTACCTGATTTCTAATTTCCACTATTAACAAGACACCACACATGACTTTTCCTTAATTTCACCACACAGTGACCTTAAACTACCCAGGTCCTTAACAATATCGAATGAATCCTGAGGTGAGTACTAAGCAGAACAGACACCCGTCCTTATTCACATTTTCTCCAATCTAGAAGCAGCCTGGTTTTATATTATGTCTGGAGTTACAACAAGATTAAACATAGTAAATTCTTTAAGTGATACTAAGTACTTCCAGCTGTTTATTCACATGACAATTAGATCTTGTTGCATTAAAAGATGCTTTAATTTTTGCCCAGGGCTAACTTAGAAGCCTGAACACCATCAGCCTCCACAAGGAAATTTAATCCTCTTTCTAACTAGAACAGAACAAATTTAGTCCAGAGCAGCACTATAAAAATCCCAGAGCCCTTCAAACACTTGCTGTATTCCCATTCATTCCACCTCCACTGAGATTTAATGCCTAAATATTGTAATGACTTGGGTTTAAGTCAGGTTTAAGTCAGGAGGTTCTGGTTTTTGTTTCCTTTGACCCACAGTGCTAAGTGTCCTTTCTCCATGTGTTACCCACTGACTTTCACTTAGATTAGTTTCTTTAATCCTCTTTACAGCTCAGAAAAAAGCAGGTGTCCTTTCTAAGACAGCACAGACAAAGCAGGGAGCACATCTAGGAGAAAACCCAGCACACTTCAAAGATGACAAATGAATTAATTAATACACATGAACACATTTATTGGAATGAAAACAACACACTGCCGTGGGAAAAAAAAACCCCACACCCAAACCAATCCACAAAAAAAAAAAAAAAGTGGAGTAAAACGAAGTGCTGACAGTTTTTTTCGTGCAGATAAGCTCCCATTGAGCTACCATGTACTGTGCCTTTAATCCCCAAATTGTCTGGCACTGAGACCTCACTTCAGCCCTAACAACTGGGCTGTGCTACACAAGGCATGTGGTGCTATAAATATCAGCATCTAAAAATTGTAGCTGCCTGCTTTACATGAAGGTGAACAGGAGACCTGAATCCTGCAAGCACAATTTTTATAGCCTGCCCAAGTAAGTAATACCAAGAGGTTTCTAAGCAGAGAAGTATTAGTGGTGATCATTTTCTTCCCCCCCAGCTGCAAAGTCTTTGCAGTCGAGTATATACAGGAGAGGATACTTTTACCTCATATCATACACATTCTCACGCATTCTGGAAACCTGTACAGTTTACAACAATCAAAGCCTCTGATAAAGATGTAAGTGCAGAATATAACCAAACATCCCACTGTTTGGAAAATGAGTCAGCCCTAATTCACAGAGAAGATTTAATCAAACGGTTTTCATGTCACTTCTAATCAGTGTTGTAAAATATTCAGCAATACAGTACATTCAGCTTTGAAGCAGCATCACAAACATTTTTAAAATCAAGTAGATTTTACGTTGGATTGTGGGCTGCCCCTTCTCTTAACTCTGCTTCCTTTTCATAAACCACAAAGTTCACTATTGCATTGCATATCTCCATTGCAAATCAGCAAATACACCTTTAAAGTGTATCTTATTACCTCAGCCACAGATTCAAGGTTTCTCTCAGTTTATGGGAACAGCATAGAACATGCAAATCTCCTTGGAATTCATCCCTGCTTCAGTTTTCAAACTCAACTTCATAACTTTATTTTTCTAGCAACAGCACAGCATATATAATGGAGGGCATGGTTGAACTAGCATAGCAATCTATCCCTGTTGAACCATGAAAGGACACAGAACCTGATGTAAATCACTTCAGCTGCTGAACCAGACTGAGCTAACCCACAGCAGCTCTCATTTACTAATGATGTGGTTTCAATTAAAAGCATTCCCTTGCAGAAAAAAGGGGAAGTCAGAAACAGCCTTTATACAGCAGCAAGAAAGTCAGCCATCCTCTCTAGGGTTTGTTTCCAAGCAGCAATGGTTATGGTAAAGCCATACACTGCAGATAATGACGGACTGAAACGTTTCACCTATACCACAAAACCTCCCTGAACAACTCAGAGACAACTTCATTAAACATCTGATTTTCTGAACAGATGGCATGGCTTTTGTTCTCCTTTAATGGCATTAAACCTACAATTAAAAAAAAAAAAAAAAACAAAAGATTTTCAAAACTAAGACAGTTTGCTTCCTTTCTCCACCCACCATCCCAGCAGCTCATGAGTCCTGAGCAGAACAGCCAATATAAATTAAATGAGGTGCAATACTACTTACCACCTTTGGCACTTAATAGCACCTTCTCAGATGATAACCCCTAGTTACAGATTAAGTATCACAGAATCACAGAATGGTAGGGCTGGAAGGGACCTTTAGAGATCATCCAGTCCAAATTCCCTGCCAAAGCAGGTCCCACCTAGATCAGGTCACACAGGGACATGTCCAGACAGGTTTTGAAGCCCTCCAAGGAAGGAGCCTGCACACTCTCCCTGGGCAGCCTGGGCCAGGGCTCCCTCACTGAAACACTCAAACAGTTCTTCCTTGTGTTTAAATGGAACTTTTCATGTCTCAGCTTCATCCCATCACTCCTTGTCCGGTTGCTAGCTACGACCAAAATGAGGGATGTCCCAGCCTCCTGACATCCACTATTTAGATATTTGTCAATATTAATGAGATCCCCTCCAAAGTCTTCTCCAGTCCCCTAGCCTTTCCTTACAAGGAAGACAGACAGTTCCATGTTTCTACATTTAATTCCCTATAAAAGCATGCAGACTTCAGGAAGCTGATAAATGCACCAGGAGCTGCAGGTGCGTGGCTGTGCAACATCCATCCAACAATCGCTCCATCTCCAAACCAGTTGGGCAGGACACAAAACTTGTGTTGGGGCTTTAGGGCCAGGTGTGTGTGCGTGCCAGGAAATCAGCAGTTTCTAGCAATTTCCTGACTTCTAGGATATTTCTTTGTGACTGATAGAAGCCACTATTTCAAGCACAACCTTTGTCAGTGACACAACAATTCCCTTTGCAGCAGATCACCACATCCTGTTGATTTTGGTGTCCCCAGAAGGCAGACATGCATTGCATATTCTACAGCCTGGCTGCTCAACTCCACACAGTCTTAAAAAGTACTACACCAAAAGAAACCAAATGTATTAAAATCCAGCCATAGTGAGCAGGGGCAGGGGAAAGGGAGCACTTGCTTTTACATCTTCAAGCTCATACAATCTTTCATCTTCCTTGTCCTAACTAAATTATTTTGTCCAACTAGCTTTAGCTTGTTTCTTTTTTTCAGTTTTCTTCTTTATTCTGAATTGGAAACACACTGTTCAGATATTCACCAGAAGTCAGTGAGGTCAAGTACATCTTTGTTAAGACAACTGATTCTTTAAACAAAGGCAACCTATCAGAGTTTCTGGAAGTGTCCAGTAAGGTATAGATGAAAATAACTTGGGCTTTAAAAGCTGGGAATGGCTACAGATGAAACCATCATTAATGGTCTAGCTAATACAAGATATGAGAAGATGATCACCTGTGTGGAAGAGAGGCACTGGGACAGTTCCTGAAGAATCAAACTGTGATTAAACTGCCACTTGCAATATCATCAGGGAATTTTTCTTTTAAATTTACCACGTATTCCCATGTGTGAGGCACTGTCAGTACAGGAGAACAATACTGTTACAGGTCACAGATGCCACTGTACACGGCAGAATGGACATCAGTCAAGGTCAGTGATTATCTACTCAGACATCACCTGTTCTGTGCTGGCTTGAGTGAGAATATGAAGCATTACCACAACGTAAATAACAATTTAACTGCCCATCCTAAATGAACAAGATCATCCTATTGGGGTTCTAAGCACCCAGCAAGGTTAAAACGCTGCCTTGGCATAATAGGTACCTTCAGCAGAATAAAAGGTCTTGATAGCAATTAACTGTAACCTGAATCCCCGTCACAGAGCAGAAATCAAATATCATGGAAGAATGTAAATATACACAGATGCCAGCAATGCAGCTACAGTATGTTCTGCAATTATTTGGCTGCAACAGCAAGGGCACTTCTGATATAGCTCATGACCTTTTCTGATCCACCTTTACAATAAACCTGAAAACCTGGCCTTCAAGCATAAAAACCCAAAACAGCTGATGTAAGTGCAGTATGTGCCTGCAAAAGACAGGTCAGGATGTGAAAGAAAACAGAAAAAAAACACAGGGTAATAAGAGAAACCTAATCCAATGGCAAAGAACAAGAGTGGATGAATTTGCATGAGGGGAAGGTGTGGTGTTCTGCTGGCAACGCTGCCATCTTGCAGTTCTTATTTTAGGGCCCAGCTATACTGAAAAAGACCAAATGTTCTGTAGACTTGTTAGAGACTGTGAAAAGTAAACATAAGCAACTTAAAACATGAGCCATAAAATGGTGCTCTCAACAAGCTGCCAGCAGGAGATAAAGCTCTTTATCTGTGCCCGCGTGTGTATCTCATGTACATATATATATATGCACATGAGGCACTCCAGGAAAGGAAAGCACAAAGAGTAAAGTACTTTACACATTCAGTCAATCATTTACCTCCCTGCTGAATTTCCAGAATACATTTCTATATAGATGCTGATTCAGTATCAAGCAGTGTCATTTAGCTAGCTCACAGATCCACTCAAACAGGTGCCAGCCTGAACAACAAGACCGATACAACGGATCCCAACAAATGGGGAAAGTTTTATTTCCTCTCACAAGTGTCATTTCTTGGTTACATTCAAACATAAATAAGAAAATCGAATGCTGTTAATAAGCAGCTCCCTGTTTTTCCCTTCTCCTCCTCCTCCTGTAAAAATAGCCCACCAAAACATACAGAATATTGCATTGTGCTGAGTCCACCAGAGAATTCCAGGCTTAAAAAAAAATAAACAGAAAGATACTGCCACTAGAAAAACAACAAGAAACGACCTATTGTTTTTGTTTCTGAATACTGTTGCATAATCAGCACTTGGAAAAGCTTACAGGGCTTGAAATAATTTCCATTGGCATGTCAAAGTGTTTATAGCTCAGAAAAGCCTCGAGATAGTCTGACAACTCACACCAATCTACTCTTTTTTTTTAATCTTCCCTGACATGGCAACCCCAATTTTATTTTTGCAGTCAGCCAGTCTCTAACTTCTACAGTTCTGTCTCTTTAGAAGCAACCTGCATATCACACTACACTATGCTGTAGCAGAAACATTTACGAAACATGACTACAGGTCATGTAAGTTTGTCTTCTTCCTTTCTTTTCAGGACACTTAGGAGTCATGTTTGTCAAAGGACACACTGGAGAAATTCCCCTAGTAGTTATAAGAACACAAGATGTTGCTTGCAGTTCCTAGCTTGATATATTCGCTGGATATTTTGAGCCCACTGGCCAACTTCTAATCCTGACAAAAAGACAGAAGAAGAGAGAGAAGAGGGCACAGAAGATTAAGAATAAAGGTTTTGTCATGCAGGGGAAGGAACCAACATAGTCCTTCTGCTGAGAGAGAAGCTTAGGGCTATGAGTCTAGCTTGCCAGCTGGCCAATTTATAGCAGCACATGCTTCTTTTCATCTAGGCAGTAGCAAGGGACATGGGAAGGAGCTAAGAATACAGAGCGAGAGAATGAGTCAGGGCCATGGGCAGAAAAGGAAGAGAAGGAAAGGTACAGTGAAGGGAAAGTATAATGCATTACAGGAGGGGAAAAAACCCCAAAAATCAGAGAATGAGCATGGGGAGGAAAGATAGACATTAAAAATACAGCTATGGAAGTTCAGCTTCTGCAGCTCTATTGCTCATGAAATGTCCCACCAGAGGCAGCTAGATTTGTCACATTTCTTGGCTACTTTGGAAATCTTGGATCAGCCACCATATGCCCTCAATCTCACTTCTTACGAGTTTTAGTTTACACAATAATTGCTTCAGTGTTCATGAAGGCTATTACTACTCTGGGGAAAAAAAAAGAAAGACTGGGGATGGGAAAGGTGAAAATAGGGGAAAAAAAACAGGATTTTTTTTTTGTGGAAGGGGAAAAAAAAGGCTACTTTGTTAAAAGAAGTTCCTCTCAATGCCTGGAATTAATGTCTCTCTACACTTCCCAGCTAGCTCCATTGAAGGCTTATTTTTAGTTGCTCCCTGTCCAATTCTCTGCACAGGGATGGTTCTTACTGATATGGCTCAGTCCCAATTCACAGGCTTGCAGGAAAAATACCAGTGGTATGACAGAAAGGCTAGCACTTTCTATCACTATCACGACTGAATTTAGAACTAACTTTTGTAACCTGTGAAATAAGACTCTTTACTTGCTGAAGCTTTACTTCAATACTACCAGCTCCCAAACTAAGCCGGTAATCAGAACAAATCAGTGATTCTTTGTTTGGCACAAGGAAGCAGCAGTATTGTCTAAAACACAGCAAACCCAGGGATGTACAAGCTGACAGAAGCAGAAAGTGTTATCAGAAGTCTTTGTACTGTAGATGTCCATGCAGTAAACCTGAAATGATTAGTGACTCCTCCATCTTCCGTATCCTTTTTTGGCTGCGGCCCAGTACACCTCCTGGAGGTGGTTTAACCCTGGAACAAGGTCCACTGGATGAAGATATTTGATAATCACGTGCCACCCACCTTGTTTGTTCGTGGGTTTAACATCAGTGGCTTGCCTTTTTCTTTTGTGTGTGCGCTGCGACACGCCACTGCGCAGGGAGTGGCAGCTGCTCGCAGTCGGGAGAACATTTTTGGTTCTTCTTACGCTGGTCCTGGGAAAAGGAAAAGAAAATTGTTCAGACACAGAGGCAATGGAAACTAATGTTCATATTTTATGTCATCTGTTGTAACACAAACATGGTACGTGGTATATATGACACTTTGCTCCAACATTGTGATGATAACCCGCAATTGCCTCATGGCAGCTAAGAGGAAGAAAAAGGAAAGTTTTACAATGAGAGTGCATGAAGTACATAGGGATATTGATGTGAGCTAGCACTATGCTGTGGGTTGCAGTCAGACAGCAATGCACAAGGTATTGTCTTATAACTGCACCATAAACCCATAGCAGAGCTGTCATTCGGAAACCTTAACCTTCTGTGGTGACCCATGCAACTGGCACCAGTGCAAATACCAGAGAGGACAGAGTGACTTGGGCTGGGGCTGCAAGGATATTTTAGCTGAGTTTCTCCAGTAGCCTTCTGACAATGAAATCTTGTGTCCTGGGTAACAGAAAGGAAACAAACTCTAGCTATTGGCATGTTAGAACAAGATGTAGAATTGAAATGGTCAACAACAACAACAAAAATCACTGAACTCGGGATTCCAACCCAGTTGTTTCCAGAAACAATATATCCTTTTAAAATAAAATACATATTTCCCTAACAAAACACAAAAATGTGTTATTACCACTCAAAAGCTCAGTTCTTAACCTTGCCAGGTGATAACCACTCTCGGACCCATTTTATTCAACTATTCATCTCCTTAATTCAACTACTGATTGCTCTTTGGAGCAGAAATGATCATTTATTACGTGCTTGTGTAATGCAGCACCACCAGGGAATGAATCCTGGATTCATCTCTAAGTGTTATTTCACCAACACGGACAGATCACAGCAATGAGAGCAAGACCTTACAGAGAACCATGGCCTGTACAAAGACAGTAAGATGGCAGAAGAGACGTACACAGCCCAGATGCAATATTGTACAGAGAATCCTGATATGAGGACAGGGAAAAAAACCCAGATGTCTTTAGCAACCGAGGAAGGCAGAGAACCAAGATCAGCGTGGCAGGGAACCCTCCTCCCTCTCCATTGCAACTTGGGTGGGTCAGAGACCCCGGTGGCCAGTGCCCCATTATCCTGTGGCCTAGCTCTTTGCCCACATCCAAGACACACACAAGGACAGTAAAGCAGGTACGAGACATTTTTCAGGAATGAAATGATGCATGGTTTGGATATTTAATTCCTTCCAGATGGAAGCCAAAATTAGGTTAAGGAACAAAACTTCATTATCTTAAATATAGCCTGAATAGAAGACCTTTCTGTAATCAGATTTACACATAATCAACTTTTCAGATGGCAGACTGATCTTGCAAGTTACAATCTGAGGATTTTCTTCGAAATCTTTCCAAGCATTAAAAGAAAATGCAAATACTTGTATTCTTTGTCGTCAGAT
Organism: Urocolius indicus; assembly: GCA_013401255.1. Taxonomy (NCBI): domain Eukaryota; kingdom Metazoa; phylum Chordata; class Aves; order Coliiformes; family Coliidae; genus Urocolius; species Urocolius indicus. The sequence goes on along the minus strand of WBNH01006558.1, from coordinate 6,326 downwards.
AGACCCATGTTTCTCTTCTACACAGTATAAAGTGTAGAACAAAGCAGCACTGACATTCTGCAGGATCCCTTTCTCTCATCCTTTGTTTGTTTAGGCCTCGCAACTGACAAAAAACGTTCCACTCAAAACTCAAGTGTTTCCTTGCTTTGCGGTAAAGAACATAAATTTACTGTGTGGGGACAGGACAAATGGAAGCCTTGCCAGCACCACAAACAAATGTTGTTTTAACATGGGCGTTCCTCCCTAAACTAGCTAGAGGTGGACTGAACACAAAACCCCAGGCAGCTGAACCTCAGGATCAGATAAGCAAAACTACGTTTGTTGCTGCAAACCGACCAGCCTTTAGAAATGGGAAATTCAGTCTTAACTCATTTTCATTCTGTTTGCTGCTTTGCCATCATTCCATTCCTGCCAGTCCATCTCCTCACGCACATGAGGTTAAAAGTGAACTGTGATTACAGTGTTGCAGCAAACCTCAGCCATCCCATCGGACTGCTGTCAGGGTGGCTCCGATCTGTCACAAGGAAATACCTTAAACAGGGAATTAAAAAGTAGGCCAAATACCACACCTCATCTTACTCTAATTAAGTTTAAATTACTTCTTTGCAATTAATGAGCATTTAAGAACCAAACAAGATTGTGGCCCAGATTTCTCTTGGCTCGATCAATTGACTATCTAATCAAAGAGAGAGAGACTTTTCAGGGCTGTGATTCAAGTCTTGCAGATCTTACTTTCTTCTCTCCTCTGTGAGACAGAGTTGTTCCTCTTCTCTCAGCTGCCACACTCTTCCCCACAAGAGAATCATGTTAGGTGATGGTGTTTCAGAGCACGTGGGAGGAATCAAGCTTCGTTTGCCACTCAGTGTCTCTCTTCAGCTCCAAGAGATATGATCCCAGTTAATTTCTATCCAGCATAAAACCTGCCTGGTTACTCAGTTCTGAGCTCTCCTTCCCCTGCTCTTCTAATTGTTTTCTATTTCTGTTTCAGCTCCCCCCTTGCACATCTCCTCTAACTCCTGTCACAGACTCTTAAACATGTTTTAGCAAGAATCTTCTTCCAAAACTCACCTTAACATGACTTACCCTGAAACCACAGAGCAAGCATCCTTCCCCATCCCTGTCCCTACTCCTCTGTAGCAGTGCCAAGAGCTCTCTGCTTTGTCTGCGTGGCCACGGTTCTCCATGACTCACCTTCTCCTACTGGCTCTGCTGGCCACCAACCTGGCAAAGAACAAGCCACACGTCCTCCCTTATGATTAAAAAGGAAGGCTACATGGCATGCCACTAGTAGTTTTAGTGCTTTTTCAAACAGAGCTCCCAGGCTGACTCCACTCAGCCCCAGACAAGGTTGACAGGAGCCAGATGCAGCACTGGGGTAGCCATAAAACTGGCTCACACCAGAAGTCTGGGATTACAGCAAACAGCCTCTCAGATGCAAGAGGCCACCAGACAAGATAAATAGTTTAGATGCAGCATGGTTTGCCTGACAGCGTATAAGGTGCCCTGAATAAGCACCACTTCTCCTCTAGCCTTGTGGGCAAGGAAAAAGGGACACAAAGCCTCATGCCTGGTGGGTTGTATTTGCCAGCTCTGTTTCAGGAAAGCACTTGAGGCTGGTAGGAAACTGCAACAACATGGCTGGAAGAAACGTTCCCAACTCAATACCCGGTTTCAAGATGAGAGGGTTGGGTCATACCGCTTTGTGGAAAGGTTTTCAGGTGGTTTTTGATGGGAGTTTGTAGAAAAGTGGCCAGGCTTCAGATGGTGGTGTAGGAAAAAGGAGAGATGATTTTAACAGTACAGGCTGATGGAGAAGTGGGAGGGATGTCGCTGAGGGAAAGACGGAGGGCTGCAAAGACATGATGACACACACAGAGACCTGAGGTTGTGCAATGTCCTCTGAGGAGGAACTAAGAAGAAAGCAGAGGAATTGAAAGAGGAATAAAACTCCTGCTAAAACATGTGTCAGCATAACAAGAACAAGCATACATTTTCCTCTTTCAGTACTTGACAACGGTAAGGACTAAGGAAGCAGTGCACCACCAGGGTTAATTCAATACAGCTGGAAATTTTTGACTTATAACCACATACATGCTGTGTCAGAATTTAAGAGAATTAAATTCTTCAGCATAGCAGATGACAGCTCTCTGCTGTGTCTTATCAGGAGGCATCTGGCCAGGTCAAACTAATTACCAATACAGCACAAGTGCCCTTACCTAGAAGCAAACGTTTTGCTGCTGCAATTACAGGTTTGTTAAATTGCAAAAGCTACTTTTCAGGGAAAGGTTCATCATACTTTTAAACGGTACAATTACATTGCTCAGAGAGTCAGGAAGCCCAGTGTCAATTAAAGCAAGGTCTGCTTCAATTACTGCTCAGGCTGCCTGACTTGGAGATTATACCTTAATACCAGGGAGTCACTCTCCCTGGACAGCACCTTGCGCTTGATGACTTTGCAATCCTCTGTCAGTTTGCAGGATGGCTAAACATAAACATGCTTTTGAAATCCTGTGTAAATGAACAGTTCCAGTCTTACTTTCAGGTACAGAAATTACCAAGACCTGTGCATTAACAGGAGCTTGCTCTTGATAACACGAACTAGAACTATTAATTCAACATCTTACAGGCCTCGGAGAGTTTCCAGTCTTTCTGTCCTCAAATGGGTTTGGTTTTTTAAGCACCAATGCTCCAGGGCCAACAAACACTTACTCTTATATACCCACAGCAGTCTGCACTATCCCATGTCTGGTGTGGATGCACTACTGCACTCTACTCACTAAAAAAAAACCAATCAGACAAGCTTTGCCTACCCAAGTATGACACAAACCAGGCACACGCTAGCCGACTTCATCACTTCAGTAATGATAACGCAGTCTAAAATTATTACATTAGGCAAGTACCAACTATAAATGTGCCTCCCAATGAGACTTCTGCTGAAAGAAAGAAGCTTTGCCTGCACCGACCACCCTGCAGCACAGGCTTTGCAGATCGCTTCCACTTCACACCGAGAGCACCTCAGCGTGAGGAGGGAGGAGCAGAGGACATGAAGCTGGGTGACACAGTCCTGCACATCACCTTTGATTCTCTCAGCTAAACAGACATTTGGGGGAAAGCTATCAGAAAATGGTGGCAATTATATTTCAGGTTCCTTCCAGCAAAGTCCTGAGCCGTCATTTTAAAGGACATTTCTAAACTACCTTGAGATCTGCAGATTAAAAGGAAGAGTCATACAGCAGAGTGTTGCTAATAAATTGCTTGGCAGTGGGAAGTAGGAGACCTTTACCATATTGAAACTGCTTTTCTTCCCTCTTACTCTGAGGCAACCAATTCAACGAGAGGAAAAGTTAGACGTAAAGTACTTGAGTAAGTTCACAACTTGAGGCCTGAAACATCCAGCAAATACAGTGCACCGAGGTGAATTCAAATGAGGATCGTTTCAGAACACCTTTGTAAGAAAAGCATATGTCCTCAGAATTACTTTAGCTTACAATGTTAGCAAGCTTTGCACAGCAAGACTAGAAAGCAGGACTAAATATTGGTTCATGAAAGCTCTTACCACAGCGTGCTATTTTTTTCAATACATTAATGGATTTGACCTAAATATTTTCCTTAAGCATCAAAAAAGTCCACTATCTTGTACTGTGGAAACTGCATCAGCAGTACTTTTGGCCTATTCTGACACAAAGATGTATTCATATTCTCAATTTTTTCCCCATTTGTCTAACTGAGAGGGCTTCCAGTAAGTAAAGTGCAACTACACGTGTGGGACAAAGGCCTTAACCTGCAGAATCCTTACACAGAAAGCCACTGTACTCTGGAGAACTGATTAATCTTTGTATTACAGGTGTTTTCTTCAATTCAAAAACACGGTGGGGTTTTTTTTGGCTATAAGTTGAGAACGAAACCAGGATATTCTCAACGACTCCTGCACAATAACAAAAGAGAATTCTGCCTGGGAGAACAGCTCAGCAACACGCACCAAGAAACTGAGCTGCCTGCTAATCCAGTGCCAATTAGGTGAAGCGTAAGCGTGCCAACTACTTAAAAACCTTGGCATGTGCTAGTTACAGCTTTAAAAAAGGAGAAGATTCTAGTTAAATCACTGAAAAACTACCCATACACAACCAACGACCAGCTGAAGTAACAGCAAAGTACTCCTCCTGTTGCAACGAAGGTGCTGCCGGCAGTAGTAAAGATGAACATTCAATTAGCACTTGCTCAGGCACGGCACACTAACCACGCATTTTGACAGCTTCTTTCTTAGTTTGCAGGAGAAAAAGCTTCAAATCTTGTTGTGGCACCGCTGACACACTGCTGACTCATAACGCTACCGCATGGGATCATCAGAAGTTTTGCCCTGGGAGTGTAATACACGCTTAAAACACATGCTAGGGACTCAATTTCAAACAGAGCCAACGCCACGTTAGATACTGCAGGCTGCACACACGTGTGGATTGCTGGCAGTTTCACGCTCTGTCCAGCTCTTTCTATTACCCTCGTGTTTATACACACACACACAGAAAACTTCCCTTTTCTCGTTCACCGCTAACTTTTTGGAATCAAGACCACAAAGACGGCCAAACACACCGAACGGTTTTAATAGCTACGATATCGTCCCTTTGGGGTTTTTTTTTGTTTATCGGCCCTTTATCAACACTGCAAGTTTTCTGGGTACCTTCAATGAGTTAAAAGAGACTCACGCTACAACACAACGCACCGAGCCGCTGCGAGACCAGCGCTTACCCTTGTACCATTTCACATCGCAGTGCAGCGAGGCCGTGAGGAACCTGAGACTTGCGACAGGGCGGCGTTGCGAAGAGCCAAGAGACAAACCCCGCAAAGAAGCCACTGCCACTAAAGAGCCAAGAGAACCCCAGAGACTGAGTACCTCTTAGAAGCAGCGGGCAGCCCAACAGCAGCACCAGCAGCTCCTGCCACTTCCTAACTTTCACTCTCTGGCTCTTCAGGGCCGAGACACATAAAAGTTGACCGCAGGTTGAATGTCAGAGCCGGGTGGGGGACGGACCATGGGCCAACGCTGAGGAGCTGCAGAAGCGGCTTTGCCCTGAATGTAGTGGGGGGAGAGACTGAGGCAGAGTCCTGCCAGCCCTGACCCCCCCCCGCCAGGGAGCCGCTGCCAACCAGGGGAAGGTTTGTTCTCGGAAGGGCGGCAGCTGGATTTGTCACCCATTTTGACAGCTGGTAAACACACGCCCCCTTTCCTTGCACGGCTTCGGAAAAGACACCTCCTGCTTCCCTCCGGAGCGAAAACAGCCGTTTTCGGTGTTT